>CM040834.1:9040080-9210080 GCA_022828995.1 Vimba vimba | reverse complement strand
TAATGTAGAATCAAGGAGTTCAAATACCATTTTCCAATATCAACATTTTTAACTTTGAATCATTTAATTCTGGCCCACCGCGTTTTTGAGTTGTCTACGTTGTCTGCCTGTTCGCCCTCTGGCTTTAGCCACCATCCCTATCAGAGGCCAACTCCAGCCACCTGGTGATGAGGAGCTCCATTTCCTCTTCTGTAGATTCTTTGGTCAGGGCATTGCGGCGGACTGCATCTGAGAAAAACACAAGATAGAAGAGGGCAGCATGACCATGTGATGTTACTCAGCAACCACCAAAACTTAATTTGGATGCAGGGCTCTACACTTAGCCTACATTTCTTTTTAATTTAAAAAGTTTAGGAGCACAGTCAAAAATTTAGGAGCACCTTCTGATCAATGACAAATTAACCTACCCATTATAAGGCGATATTTGATAAAATGACTTGCCGGAGCATTCTTAACTAAATCACAGCCTTTGTGATTTCATGATAGCACTATGCTATATTATGATTGTAAATGATTTTAAATAGATCGCGTAGCCTTAGAAAACGGTGTAATAATGTGGTTCATGGATTCTCGTCTGTGGAATGTGCCACTTCCAGTATTTTGCCGGTTACTCAACACGGGTAAATTGCAATTGAGGATTTTTTTAAATCGAGTACTCAACTTTAATCGAGGAATCGTTACAGCCCTAGTTTCAATGGAGGGTGCACCCATAGACCCTGATCAGGTCAGTCGCACTGGTGCTCCTAAATACTTTGTCACTGTCACACCCAGTAAAAAAATAAATAAATAGGTCGCACTGTAGAGCCCTGGGATGTCACCACAGTGCAGTTATCCAGCACTGACACTCACCCAGAACCACACTTTTAATGAGTCTCGCCAGTGAAGTGTTCATTGCTCTTTTCAGGACCCGCACCACAGTGTCTTTAAGAGTCATGCCTCCGACCATTCCAAGGAGAACAGTCTGAAACAAAGACATGTAACTCGTTACTTATTTAAGGAATATAGCATGAGTGAGAGTGGGGACTGACTTTTAGGAATGATCTGATTAATGCATAATTTAACTCACCAAATTCTTCTTCTCCTCTGGATTCTTCAATGTCTCCTACAAACATTATAGCTCCTCAATAGTTGAAAGTGGGAGCCCAAAATGTGTTGGGTCTGGTGTGAAGTCTGGAACTGCTGGAGATTTGTAGGAGCTGCATCAGGATGAGCAACTGCTGCTCTCTGATAGAATCAAGCTGGATGAGGATCTCCTTAGCAATTGCTGTAAGACACAAGAAAAAGCAGGCATAACAGATTAGTAGCAAAACATTGTACGTAGATATGTCAGAGTAAACCGAGAGAGATCACTTTGTAGAATTCCTACCTGTAGGCACAGCTAGCCTCCCGAGAAGACCTGTTTTTTGTGTCTTCCATGGTTGTGTTGACATTTCTGCCTTTATAACTGGGGGGATTATAATCAGAGGAAGGTTAAGTTTAAAATAAAAATGTTAAAATGTAAATATACTGTCATAAAGTAAATATATTTTTCTCCTGGTCCTTATTTTAAATAAATAAATAAAAATATCAATAATTATCGATAGATATGAAACGCTTATATCATGATACAGTTCTCAGCCATATTGCCCAACCCTAATGAAGGTAACGTTAGCTAATAAACTTTTCAAACCTGCCTGTACAGACCGCATTTAGCCAAAGGTAATGTTGATGTTAGCTATAAAGTGCGATTTCAGTTTGCGCCATAAAAGTACAACTAGAGGCCAATTCACACCGCAGACAAACGCCAGCAAACACCAACAAAAAAAAGTCACCAAAAGTTGGCCAAAAGTTGTATTCAGAATGTTATGAAAAATAAGTGTCATGTTCACACTGCCCCAACAGACACCGACAAACTCAAGCACCCACGGAAAAACACGAGATATCCATTCATTTTAGCAATACAAGTAAAAGATTGCAGCTTTCAGACACGACTTTCTTCTCCTTTTATATTGTTAAATGTCGAGAGTGCATCTGTTACAGACCCCTGTGCAAAAGGCCATTAAATGCATTTCACGACGTCATGTCACAGCGTTGACATGGATCACATAGATCTTCACAACCCAGAACATTAATACACAAAATATTTGCAGCATGAACATATACATCGGAATTACAGTAGTGATGTTACGCCTGACACCGACGCTCCGAAGCTTGCTTCAAACTCGAACGGTCCTTGCAATGAACCACTGCTTCGGAGCTTGTATCATTACGTCACTAGTCACGTGAAAATGACTTCTGAAGCAAACACACTGCTTCATTCTTGTAGTGAACCACCTGACTGCTTTGACAGCCCAATCCAGTGTTGACAGGTTTGAAACCTGGCAGATGTATTTCTTATAAAAGTGAAGCCAAACCATGGCAACACCGTGGGTTGTAGTCGGTGTTTGGATTGGCGTTATTGTTGAGGAGAGTGGATTGAGTTTATTTCAGTGTTGTGCCAGCGAGAAAGAAAATAAAAATAAATAATATTTCTGAATAAAAACCATACCATTTAATGAACACTTTGTCTAAGCCTTCTGCATGTACCCAAAGCACAGCCTCTGACACATTTTTTTATTATTATTAATTAGAGAACATATGAACATTGTTACATAAAAACATGCATCAAAGACAGAAACTTCAAAAACCCTCTGCTACATTATACAAGTACAACACAAGCACATCCTTTTCAACATATAAAAATATCAGTCCCACCAGTTAACAAGTTATAGAGTACTGCTTCCCACAGCTAAACAAGATAAAGCTTTCACACATGATACTGCCCTGCAGCAAAAAAAAAAAAAAAAAAAAAAACTATAGGAACCATTACAGAAATTCTAATGGATTTAATGGTTTTCATGGGAATTTTATTGGTTGTAATGGGATTTATAGTGGTCTCTGTGGGTCTCTACTGATTTGGGTTGTATTGGTGGGGGCATTAAATCCTAATGGAATATATCCCAAATACACTACAAAAAATAATTCTTTAGTGGTTTAAATGGTAAAAGCCAATGGTTCCTACTGGTATTTTAATAGAAACCATTAGAATTTCTGTGATGGTTTCCAACTTTTTTTAAGCTGGTCTGATCTTCTGTCCTTGTCTAAAGAAATAATTACACATACACATCATGCTTAATGTTTTATTATCAAGGTGAACACATGAAATTCATCAGTATCTGTAAAATTCACCTACATAAATGAGTTTCACAGCACTAACACTGTTTCAGCTTTGATCGCCTCGGTAAACACGTCATAAACGGGGCGTTAACATATAAGCCTACTTGCATTTTATGGTTGTCAGCTTTGTTGTATTACATTTACTTCACCAGGAGATGGTGCTGTAATTTCTATCTGAATGAAGCTTCGAGTAATGAACCATTTTCGACACAATTGTATCAGAAAGCAATAATGCTTCGAAACGCTTCATTTGGCCATCACTAAATTACAGGACTCGTGTGCATATTAAGTCGTTGTATCATACCTGTAAAAACAGGAGCAAACGTGTCAGCGTAATCATAATCCCCAGCAACTGTGAAGTCGCCGGCGCAGCTGCTCCTCTACCGTTATAAGAGTCCTCAGTTCATTTTCATAATAAGAGTCCCGATCTCACTCAGCAACAGACATGACCCAGCTTTCAGCAGACCAAAGTCCCACATCATTTCTCTATTTACATAAGTAAAATAAATATTTTCTTACAGGATCAAAATGTGCACATACTTTAGGACAAAACGTGTTTGTTGCCGTTTGTCTGTGCGGTACGAATTGGCCTTAAGCCAGCTAACATTTGTTCCACTTTATTTTCTTCCACAGATCAAAGACTGTGCTCGTAAATATCATTCACGTAAATTGCATTCAATAAAAATGGTGTCTAGCCTAGCGACTAATTCTTTGCCAACTAGCAGAACGAAAATATGAGCTGCTGCTAGCGCAAAAACAGCGCAGCTAACGTCAATGTTAGCTTCGTTCGCGCCATAAAAGTAGCTTTCATATTACCCCCATTTGCACTACTTTACTCAAACAAAAATTTAATATTGTTGTCCTAATCTTTCTTTTCGTTTCATCTAGGGAAGCACTGTCAAATGAACATGAACAAAGTTTAAACGGATCGATAATAATCAACATTTAATCAGCAACAGTTCGAAATATGTAGGTCGACGTAACTCGATTGAAACTATGCTCGGCATGAAATGTTGATGCTTTTTAAGGAAATTGAACACAAGACTTACCTCAAGTTCACTGTAATGACGCAGGATCGAAAAGGGATGATTTTAAGTCAGCCGTTGAGTTTTATCTCACCGAAAGTTGTGCACACGTCAGTCAGTGCTGACGCTTGTTGCAGCTTTACTGTTGAAATCGGCTTCATACTGGTAAACGCATCTGAGCCGAGCGCCCAGAGTTTAACCGTCACTGCTGGTAAACATTTGAAATAGCCAGTAAAATGAATTTGAGACTCAGTGTTGCTAACAAGACGTTGTGCATGTAGGCTACCCATCCCATCAACCCAAGTAAACACAGGATAGCTATCTTAAAAATGATGTTGGCCGGTAGAAAAATATTTTGGCCGGCATTTTGTTTCTGTTACCCACCATTGGTAAACGAGCCAAAAGTTAACAAACTTGTAGTATGTATAGATGCCTGCCTGCAGGTGGCAAAGTGACTCGGCCTTATTGCGGTTGCCACTACTTAGCCGATGCGCGACTGCAATATCACCGTGACTGTGCGAGTGATGTCAAGCGCCCATGCATGTTTAAAATACACGTAAAGAATCTTCATGACAACTAAATATTTTTGCTATGGTTATAAATATTAAAGAATGCTCTGTGCAAAATGACACTATTATTATTATTATTATTATTATTATTTTCCGCATATATTTTGTTTTGGACAACGACATTCGACGAGTAACATCCTAAGATACAGTCAGGAATTTACGTCAATTTTAAAATAATTTGTATGTTAATTATTGCTACATTAAAACCATCCTTGATTTAACCTAAGCCGAGTCATTTCCAGAAGTGGTCCAGATCATACAGCAGAGCCGAGTTACCAGTTACGGTGAACATGAATCGGCCCAGTGCTTTACAGCCGTAACAAAAATGCATGTGCCAGAGCGAGCTGCGGGCCACAATCGGCCCGGTTAACACACGCCGATGCCGAGTCTGAGCCGCAGGCGCCGCGGGGCAGCCGAGCTCGGGCCGATTATACATGCTATCTGGGTCGCTCATTAAGACGATCGCCTGGCGACACCTAATGGTGGTTTAGTGTTATGTTTAAAAGTATCATTCTTTCTAACGTGTGTGCACCATTATCAGTAGCTACGTTTACATGGACACAATCGGAATGAAATCAATACGATTGATGAATCCGAACAAGGTGTTTACATGAATGATCAATAAAGTAATCGGGTTGATGTGCGCGTTTATATGTCACAAGTTTCAAATCGGATCTGATGTTTTGACATGCGCACACTGCACGAATATACAGAGTTTCCCGCTTTTCACGCATAAATATTCTCCTCTATTGGTTCTTTATTTGTTTTAAACGGCAGACGTAATATTAATTCGTCTCTGGTCATAATTAGAGCATATTAACTGTTTTGCCGTGCTGCTGCTTGATCACGCAGTAAAAATGCCCCTCCCCGCGGCCAAAACCAGTCGTCTGTGGATGAGAATCCAAAACAAGGACAGTGGGATGTTGTCCTGCTTCACTTCACAGACGCGCGAGTGAAATGAGAATTTTAGAATGACGGGAAACTTATTAATATGACGCTTTATTCAACAGGAAGAACAGCTCGTTCCGCGCGTCATACGTCATTACGCTATTTAACGTCATTGCACATGTGCAGTCCTTTCAGTTTCGGTTTTCAATTTGATCAAGTGTTTACATGTTCTCTCGATCGGATTACAAAAGGGATAAACCACCCCTTTCAATCCGATCGAAATTTCATTCGGATCGAGCTCAATCGGATCGATTAAGGTGTTTACATGAAGGTTTTTTAGTCCGATTGAGCCGTCAATCCGATTATAAGTGTCCATGTAAACGCAGCTAGTGTCTGTGCGGACGTCTTTACTTTCACTTTTATATTAGCGATTTAAAAGCACCCGCTCGTGTCACACATCGATTAACCAATGGGAAAATATCTTCACAGTCATATACATAATAAATTTATATTTAAATACAATAGGCCTACCTAGTAAAACGTTTTATATACTATTTGGATATCCTTTTGGACACAAGAGGGCAGTATAGCCCTATGTTTGCTTTTTTGTTGAACCAAATAGCACTAAATAGCCTGTTCATAACTTTTTCATACTTCTTGAATTGCAAAAACAGAATAAAATGGGTTTAGTTCTAATATTTGTATAATTTTATATAAAAATAAATGGTGTATAATTACATTTTTAGAAGTTATGAGATGTTTCCTGCTTCCTTTTTGACATTAATTTAATCCCTCGCCATAGCAAAACCGTTTGAGATATTCAATATCCGTTCACAATTTAGCATCTTTAATGTATTTTCATCATGTTGAAAAAGTTTGGTGGGAATAAAATAAATATTTTAAGAGGAGTGGCTAAAAATTCAGAGGCTGATTTTGCAAAAAAAATCCACATTCAGACCAAAATATCTGACTTCCTCATGGCCGGAGCTAATGAATGTAAATGAGAAAGTTGTACGGCTTGATGAGAACAATATACAAACTATTTTTTTTTACTGTAGTTAAAACTAACCCCCCCACTTTTGTCAAAAGCATGTTGAAAGTGACACACTTCCTGCTGCCAGTTGGTGGCGCTATAACTTTGACTCACAATAGTTACATCCATCTGATCGGCCTCTTACCATGAACACACTGGTGAAGTTTCATCAAGATCAGTTAATGTATGCAGAAGTTATTCCACTTCGTGTTTCTCTTTTCTCGCCATAAATTCGTTTCCTCGCCACGGCCAAACCGTTCGAGATATCAAAAATCCGTCCGCAATTTAGCATCCTCAAAGTCTTGACTACATGCACACCGAGTTTGGAGGGGACACGGTGAATTTTCTAGGAGGAGTAGTTCACATTCCACAGCAAGCGTTTTCCAAACAACCCATAATAGCCGACTTCCTGTCGGGCTGGCGTAAAACTTGACTGAGGGAAAGTTGTTCGGCCCGATGGGATCTATATGTGTTCCGAGTTTCATATTAATTCATGCAAGCGTGTTTGATATATTGAACAAGTTTTCAGACCCCGTTCAAGGGGGCGCTGTTGAGCCCCCCTGCCACGCCCGGGTACCAGCTTCTGCCCGTCCCTGATGGCAGGGGGTTCTGACTTGTGTGCAAAGTTTCAAGAGTTTTTGAGCACGTTAAGGACCCCAAAAGCCCCTGAAACTTTGATTAACAATATAAAAGCAATAGTCAAATCCCCCCCTCCCTCACACACACAGAGACACAGAGAGAGGGAGAGAAAATTCTTCAGAAAATCCACATTCAAACCAAAATATCTCTCTTCCTGTTGGTCAGAGATAGTTAATGTCAATTAGAAAGTTGTCCGTCTTGATGAGAACAATACACATACCAAGTTTTGTTGCTGTTGATAAAACTAACCCCCCCACTTATGACTAAAGGTAGCGCTACTGAGCCCCTCACCACGCCCGTTTCTGAAACTTTGCACATGTCTACGGGCTAATAAATGTGATGTGTCTGTCGAGTTTCATCCAATTTCAAGTATGTTAAGAGTCTCAAAAGCATCAAAAAAAATATTAAAGTTTGAAGCGTTGCCATGGCAACAGTATTGAAGATATCAAAAATCCTTTCACAGGTCTACATCTGCCGTGTGTCTACATTATACACATAAAATTTGAAGCAAATCGGGTAAAAATAAGAGGGTGATTTCAAAGCATTTTGAAAGTGACACACTTCCTGCTGCCAGTTGGTGGCGCTATAATTTTGACTCACAATAGTCACATCCATGTGATCGGCCTTTTACCACGAACACACTGCTGAAGTTTCATCAAGATCAGTTTTCTTTATTCGCCATAAATTCGTTTCCTCGCCACGGCCAAACCGTTCGAGATATCAAAAATCCGTCCGCAATTTAGCATCCTCAATGTCTTGACTTCATGCTGACCGAGTTTGGAGGCGATTGGATCAATTCCCTAGGAGGAGTACATTAAATTCCACAGCATGCGTTTCCAAACAACCCATAATAGCCGACTTCCTGTTGGGCTGGCGTAAAACTTAGAGCACGAAAGTTGTTCGGCCCGATGAGATCTATATGTGTTCTGAGTTTCATATTATTACATGCAAGTGTGTTTGATTTATGGACAGGTGTTCAGATCCCGTTCCAGGGGGCGCTGTCGAGCCCCCCTGCCACGCCCGGGTACCAGCTTCGGTCCGGCCCTGATGGCCGCGGGTTCTGACATGTGTGCAAAGTTTCAAGAGTTTTTGAGCATGTTAAGGGCCCCAAAAGTGCCCGAAAGGTTGACAAAATAATAATAATAATAATAATAATAATAATAAATATAGCTGCGAGCAGCGATTACGGGCCCAAGCCGGTGGCACCGCCACCCCCGGTGCCTTTAGTTACCTAAAGGCACCAGGGTGGCGGTCCCGCCGGCTTTGGCCCTTCATCGCTGCTCGCAGCTATATTTATATATAATATTTATATATATATATATACACATACATATATATATATATATATATATATATATATATATATATATATATATATATACATATATATATACATATATATATACATATATATATATATACACACACAGTATATGATGTATATATATATATATATATATATATATATATATATATATATATATATATATATATATATACACATTATATACTGTGTGTGTGTACATATATATATATATATACATACATTTTAGGGACAAGACACAGAGAATTTTACTTGCCTGACCTGATTAGAATAACGAAAAAAAAAAATCTAATAAAAAGATAACTAGGGAATCACTAAATCGAGAGAATTGTTCTGATTTTATGATACACTCAAAATATTCCACAACAAATCCTTTAAATGTAACGATATTCAGAACGGAACAAGAATAAAAAAAATAACTACAAACAAGCCAAAACGAAATAAAAAAATAAAAATACATTTAAGCAATCCATGACATGACATTATTTATCTAGTTTTTGGACTGAAACATTCTGGTTGTTTTTAAACTCAAACATAATTCTTAAATTGAAAACAAACAAACAAACAAACAAAAAAAAGAATAAAATAGGTATAGTTCTGATATTTGTATAATTTTATATAGAAATAAATGGTGTATAATTGCATTTTTAGAAGATATGAGACTTTTAGTCTGTCCTTTTTTGACATTACTTTAATCCCTCACTATAGCAAAACCGTTTGAGATTTTATTTTTAAAAATAATCAGTTAACAACATAGGCCTGCTGACTATAAAAATGACAAATATGGAGGTTTTATATATTTTATAACATATGATACAGTGAAGCAACCTCACTTGACGAGTGTCATTTCCTGAATACAATCACAGTTGAAACTGTGACATTGATTTCATACAACAGGTTAATAAACAGTTCCAGTTAAGTCACTTACATTTTAGATGCAATATTGACTGTTTTTGTTCTGTTTCAGCAGCGAAAATAGTTAAACAAAGATCACAGCAGAACCATCGCGCATCACGTGTTTTCTCATAACTGAACGATTCAGCATTTTTAACGAATCGGTTGACTC
Source organism: Vimba vimba (assembly GCA_022828995.1). Classification (NCBI taxonomy): domain Eukaryota; kingdom Metazoa; phylum Chordata; class Actinopteri; order Cypriniformes; family Leuciscidae; genus Vimba; species Vimba vimba. The sequence continues at coordinate 9,200,341 of CM040834.1, read as the reverse complement.
AAAGATTGAATGATCAATAAACATCTGTCTTAATCATGATCGACTCATTCGAACGAATCGTTTGAACGAATGAATCAATGACTCGCTTATTAAGATGGATGCCTGGCGACACCTAATGGCGGTTTAGTGTTGTTTAAAAGCATCATTCTTTCCAACGTGTGTGTGCAACATTATTTTTCTTTCACTTTTATATTAGCGATTTAAAAGCACCCGCTTGTGTCACACGTCGATTAACCGGTGGGAAAATATCCTCAGACACATACCTAATAAATGTATATTTAAATACAATATTGGCCTACCTGGTAAAAAGTTTTATATACTATTTTGATGTCCTTTTGGACACAAGAGGGCAGTATAGCCCTATGTTTGCTTTTTTGTTTAATCAAATAGCACTAAATAGCCTGTTTTTAACTTTTTCATTCTTCTTGAATTGCAAAAACAGAATAAAATGGGTTTAGTTGTGATATTTGTATACTTTTATATAGAAATAAATGGTATATAATTACATTTTTATAAGATTTGAGGCTTTAATGTTTCCTTTTTGGACATTACTTTAATCCCTCGCCATAGCAAAACCGTTTGAGATATTTATTATCCGTTCACAATTTAGCATATATAATGTATTTTCATCATGTTGAAAAAGTTTGGTGGGAATAAAATAAATAGTTTAAGAGGAGTGGCTAAAAATTCAGAGGCTGATTTTGCAAAAAAATCCACATTCAGACCAAAATATCTGACTTCCTGATGGCTGGAGCTAATGAATGTAAATTAGAAAGTTGTCCAGCTTTATAAGAACAATATACAAACATTTTTTTTTTTACTGTAGTTAAAACTTACCCCCCCACTTTTGTCAAAAGCATGTTGAAAGTGACACACTTCCTGCTGCCAGTTGGTGGCACTATAACTTTGACTCACAATAGTTACATCCATCTGATCGGCCTCTTACCACGAACACACTGCTGAAGTTTCATCAAGATCAGTTAATGTATGCAGAAGTTATTCCACTTCGTGTTTCTCTTTTCTCACCATAAATTCGATTCCTCGCCACGGCCAAACCGTTCGAGATATCAAAAATCCGTCCGCAATTTAGCATCCTCAAAGTCTTGACTACATGCACACCGAGTTTGGAGGGGACACAGTGAATTTTCGAGGAGGAGTATTTCACATTCCACAGCAAGCATTTTCCAAACAACCCATAATAGCCGACTTCCTGTTGGGCTGGCGTAAAACTTGACCAGGACAAAGTTGTTTGGCCCGATGAGATCTATATGTGTACCGAGTTTCATATTAATTCATGCAAGCGTGTTTGATTAATGGACCAAGTTTTCAGACCCCGTTCAAGGGGGCGCTGTTGAGCCCCCCTGCCACGCCCGTTTCTGAAACTTTGCACATGTCTACTGGCTAATAAGTGTGATGTGTCTGTCGAGTTTCATCCAATTTCAAGCATGCTAAGAGGTTTAAAAGCATCCGAAAAAAATATTAAAGTTTGATACGTTGCCACGGCAACAGTATCTAAGATATCAATAATCCTTTCACAGGTCTACATCTGCCGTGTGTCTACATTACACACATAAAGTTTGAAGCAAATCGGGTAAAACTAAGAGGGTGATTTCAAAGCATTTTGAAAGTGACAAACTTCCTGCTGCCAGTTGGTGGCGCTATAACTTTGACTCACAATAGTTACATCCATCTGATCGGCCTTTTACCACGAACACACTGCTGAAGTTTCATCAAGATCAGTTAATGTATGCAGAAGTTATAACACACTTCCTGTGTCCCATTATTCGCCATAAATTTGTTTCCTCGCCACGGCCAAACCGTTCGAGATATCAAAAATCTGTTCGCAATTTAGCATCCTCAATGTCTTGACTTCATTCACATCGAGTTTGGTGGCGATCGGATGAATTCCCTAGGAGGAGTATTTCACATTCCATTGTATGCGTTTTCCAAACAACGTATAATAACCGACTTCCTGTTGGGCTGGTGTAAAACTTAGAGCACGAAAGTTGTTCGGCCCGATGAGATCTATATGTGTACTGAGTTTCATATTATTACATGCAAGCGTGTTTGATTTATGGACCAAGTTTTCAGACACCATTCCAGGGGGCGCTGTCGAGCCCCCGTGCCACGCCCGGGTACCAGCTTCAGTCCGGCCCTGATGGCCGCAGGTTCTGACGTGTGTGCAAAATTTCAAGAGTTTTTGAGCATGTTAAGGGCCCCAAAAGTGCCCGAAAGGTTGACAAAATAATAATAATAATAATAAATATAGCTGCGAGCAGCGATTACGGGCCCAAGCCGGTGGCACCGCAATCCCGATGCCTTTAGTTACCTAAAGGCACCGGGGTGGCGGTGCCGCCGGCTTGGGCCCTCCATCGCTGCTCGCAGCTATATTTATATATATATATATATATATATATATATATATATATATATATATATATATATATATATACAGTATATATATAACAAAAGATATATACATTATATATCAGACAAGTAATATTCTCTGTCTTGTCACTTCACAAAAAAATGGTACAAATTGTACTACTGACTATTTAAACAGAGCAGTGTAATTTTGATAAGTTAGGTTGACTATTTTATAATTATATTTTATTAGGGCTATAATGAACAGGCTGCGATGTCAAGATTGCAATGCTGGTGTGTGTGTGTGTGTGTGTGTGTGTGTGTGTGTGTGTGTGTGTGTGTGTGTGTGTGTGTGTGTGTGTGTGTGTGTGTATGTGTGTGTGTATGTGTGTGTGTGTGTGTGTGTGTCGTGGGCGTGATTGAACAGTGGAGACATAAAAATATACTTTATGGTGCTAACTTTAAAACTGAAATAAAATGCTCACGGCTGCACGGGAATTCATTCCTACTTCCATAGGAATTCATTGAAAAAGCTTGCTCTGCTCCCAACCATAATCAATGTCAGTGCGGACGAACATATTTTACTTTCGTTTTTAAGTTAGCGATTCAAAAGCCCCCAGCGGTGTCACACGTCAATTAACCGGTGGTAAAATTATATTCTCACTGTCACATACATAGTATAGGCCGCCTACCTGAAAGAGAGTTTAGCTTGCCCGACCATAGTAGCCTGATTAGAACGTCAATGACAAAAAAATAACTTGGGAATCACTAAAACGAGAGATTATTCTAATTATATTACATTAATTTTAAGTTGCAATCAACAGTTGATAATAAATGTATTACTGATCAATGGTAACAAGGTTGCGTAATGACTCGCTCATTAAGTAACAAGGTTAATTAATGACTCGCTCATTAAGACGATCGCCTGGCGACAACTAATGGCGGTTTAGTGTTATGTTTAAAAGTATCATTCTTTCCAACGTGTGTGCACCATTATCAATGTCTGTGCAGACGTCTTTACTTTCACTTTTATATTAGCGATTTAAAAGCACCCGCTCGTGTCACACATCGATTAACCAATGGGAAAATATCCTCACAGTCATATACATAATAAATTTATATTTAAATACAATAGGCCTACCTAGTAAAACGTTTTATATACTATTTGGATATCCTTTTGGACACAAGAGGGCAGTATAGCCCTATGTTTGCTTTTTTGTTGAACCAAATTGCACTAAATAGCCTGTTTATAACTTTTTCATACTTCTTGAATTGCAAAAACAGAATAAAATGGGTTTAGTTCTAATATTTGTATAATTTTATATAAAAATAAATGGTGTATAATTACATTTTTAGAAGTTATGAGATGTTTCCTGCTTCCTTTTTGACATTAATTTAATCCCTCGCCATAGCAAAACCGCTTGAGATATTCAATATCCGTTCACAATTTAGCATCTTTAATGTATTTTCATCATGTTGAAAAAGTTTGGTGGGAATAAAATAAATATTTTAAGAGGAGTGGCTAAAAATTCAGAGGCTGATTTTGCAAAAAAATCCACATTCAGACCAAAATATCTGACTTCCTCATGGCCGGAGCTAATGAATGTAAATTAGAAAGTTGTCCGGCTTGATGAGAACAATATACAAACTATTTTTTTTTACTGTAGTTAAAACTAACCCCCCCACTTTTGTCAAAAGCATGTTGAAAGTGACACACTTCCTGCTGCCAGGTGGTGGCGCTATAACTTTGACTCACAATAGTTACATCCATCTGATCGGCCTATTACCACGAACACACTGGTGAAGTTTCATCAAGATCAGTTAATGTATGCAGAAGTTATACCACTTCGTGTTTCTCTTTTCTCGCCATAAATTCATTTCCTCGCCACGGCCAAACAGTTCGAGATATCAAAAATCCGTCTGCAATTTAGCATCCTCAATGTCTTGACTTCATGCATACCGAGTTTGGTGGGGATTGGATGAATTCTCTAGGAGGAGTACTTCGCATTCCACAGCGAGCGTTTTCCAAACAACCCATAATAGCCGACTTCCTGTTGGGCTGGCGTAAAACTTGACCGGGGGAAAGTTGTTCGGCCCAATGAGATCTATATGTGTACCGAGTTTCATATTAATTCATGCAAGCGTGTTTGATCTATGGACCAAGTTTTGGGACCCCGTTCAAGGGGGCGCTGTTGAGCCCCCCTGCCACGCCCGGGTACCAGCTTCAGCCCGGCCCTGATGGCAGGGGGTTCTGACTTGTGTGCAACGTTTCAAGAGTTTTTGAGCACGTTAAGGACCCCAAAAGCCCCTGAAACCTTGATTAACAATATAAAAGCAATAGTCAAATCCCCCCCTCCCCTCACACACACAGAGACACAGAGAGAGGGAGAGAAAATTCTTCAGAAAATCCACATTCAAACCAAAATATCTGACTTCCTGTGGGTCTGAGGTAATGACTGTAAATTAGAAAGTTGTCCGGCTTGATGAGAACAATACACCTACCAAGTTTTGTGATTCTAGGAAAAACTAAGCCCCCATTTTTGACTAAAGGTGGCGCTACTGAGCCATTCCACCACGCCCGTTTCTGAAACTTTGCACATGTCTACTGGTTAATAAGTGTGATGTGTCTGTCGAGTTTCATCCAATTTCAAGCATGCTAAGAGTCTCAAAAGCATCAGAAAATAATATTAAAGTTTGATGTGTTGCCACGGCAACAGTATCTAAGATATAAATAATCCTTTCACAGGTCTACATCTGCCGTGTCTCTACATTATACACATAAAGTTTTAAGCAAATCGGGTAAAACTAAGAGGGTGATTTCAAAGCATTTTGAAAGTGACAAACTTCCTGCTGCCAGTTGGTGGCGCTATATCTTTGACTCACAATAGTTACATCCATCTGATCGGCCTTTTACCACGAACACACTGCTGAAGTTTCATCAAGATCAGTTAATGTATGCAGAAGTTATAACACACGTCCTGTGTCGCATTATTCGCCATAAATTCGTTTCCTCGCCACGGCCAAACCGTTTGAGATATCAAAAATCCGTTCGCAATTTAGCATCCTCAATGTCTTGACTTCATTCACACCGAGTTTGGTGGTGATCGGATGAATTCCCTAGGAGGAGTATTTCACATTCCATTGTATGCGTTTTCCAAACAACGTATAATAACCGACTTCCTGTTGGGCTGGCGTAAAACTTAGAGCACGAAAGTTGTTCGGCCCGATGAGATCTATATGTGTACTGAGTTTCATATTATTACATGCAAGCGTGTTTGATTTATGGACCAAGTTTTCAGACACCATTCCAGGGGGCGCTGTCGAGCCCCCGTGCCACGCCCGGGTACCAGCTTCAGTCCGGCCCTGATGGCCGCGGGTTCTGACGTGTGTGCAAAATTTCAAGAGTTTTTGAGCATGTTAAGGGCCCCAAAAGTGCCCGAGAAGTAGAAAAAAATAATAATAATAATAATAAATATAGCTGCGAGCAGCGATTACGGGCCCAAGCCGGTGGCACCGCAACCCCAGGCACCGGTGGTGGCGGTACCGCCGGAACATATATATATTTGTATGTATTTATATATGTATATATATATATATATATATATATATATATATATATATATATATATATATATATATATATATAATGTGTGTGTGTGTGTGTGTGTGTGTTTTTAGGAGAAGTCTCTACTGCTCACCAAGGCTGCATTTATTTGATTAAAAATACAAACAAAAACAGTAATATTGTGAAATATTATTCCAATTTAAAACAGCTGTTTTCTATTTTAAAATATTTTACACTGTAATTAATTTATGTGATCAAAGTTGAGTTTTCAGCATCATTACTCCCGTCTTCAGTGTCACATGATCCTTCAGAAATCATTCTAATATGATGACTGATGGTCAATAAATATTATTATTTTCAATGTTGAAAACAGTTGTGTACAGATTTTTTTTCAAAATGCGTTGATGAATGTAAAGTTCAAAAGAACAGCATTTATTTAAAATATAATTTGTTTTAACATTATAAATGTCTGTACTGTAACTTTTGATCAGTTTAACTCCTTCTCGATGAATAAAAGTATTGATTTATTTTATTTCTTTCACCCAAAAATAAAATTAAAATTATTACTGACCCCAAACTTTTGAACGGTAGTGTTTAATGTTACAAAAGCTTTAGATTTCAGATAAATGCTGTTCTTTTGAACTTTCTATTCATCAAAGACTGTACACAACTGTTTTCGACATTTAAAATAATAATGAATGTTTCTTGAGTATCAATCATCATATTAGAATAATTTCTGAAGGATCATGTGACAGTGACGACTGGAGTAATGATGCTGAAAACTCAGCTTTGATCACAGGAATAAATAACAGTTTAAAATATTTTAAAATAGAAAGCAGCTGTTTTAAATTGGAATAATATTTTACAATATTACTGTTTTTGTTTGTATTTTTAATCAAATAAATGCAGCCTTGGTGAGCAGAAGAAACTTCTCTGTTATGTGCGCGCCACAGACTGCACGCAAGTCCGCTTAGAGTTCCGCCTTTTGCCTTCCGTCAATATTACGTTATTAGAAAAATATTTTTTTAGAGAATCGATTTTTTGACATTTGTGAATCGATTCAGAATCGTCCACGTCCGCATCGCGATGCATCTAAGAATAATTTTTTTCTCCCACCCCTAGATTTCATACAACAGGTTAATAAACAGTTACAATTAAGTCACTTACATTTTAGATGCAATGTTGACTGTTTTTGTTCTGTTTCAGCAGCGAAAATAGTTAAACAAAGATCACGGCAGAACCATCACGCATTTTCTCATAACTGAACGATTCAGCATTTTTAACGAATCGGTTGACTCAAAGATTGAATGATCAATCCATAAACATCTGTCTTAATCATGATCGACTCATTCGAACGAATCGTTTGAACGAATGAATCAATGACTCGCTTATTAAGATGGATGCCTGGCGACACCTAATGGCGGTTTAGTGTTGTTTAAAAGCATCATTCTTTCCCACATGTGTGTGATTTGTGTGTGCAATATTATCATTATTTTTCTTTCACTATTATATTAGCGATTTAAAAGCACCCACTCGTGTCACACGTCGATTAACCGGTGGGAAAATATCCTCAGACACATAATAAATGTATATTTAAATACAATATTGGCCTACCTGGTAAAAAGTTTTATATACTATTTTGATGTCCTTTTGGACACAAGAGGGCAGTATAGCCCTATGTTTGCTTTTTTGTTGAACCAAATAGCACTAAATAGCCTGTTTTAACTTTTTCATTCTTCTTGAATTGCAAAAACAGAATAAAATGGGTTTAGTTGTGATATTTGTATTCTTTTATATAGAAATAAATGGTATATAATTACATTTTTAGAAGATTTTTAGTGTTTCCTTTTTGGACATTACTTTAATCCCTCGCCATAGCAAAACCGTTTGAGATATTTATTATCCATTCACAATTTAGCATATTTAATGTAGTTTCTTCATGTTGAAAAAGTTTGGTACGAATAAAATAAATAGTTTAAGAGGAGTGGCTAAAAATTCAGAGGCTGATTTTGCAAAAAAATTCACATTCAGACCAAAATATCTGACTTCCTGATGGCCAGAGCTATTGAATGTAAATTAGAAAGTTGTCCGGCTTGATGAGAACAATATACAAACTATTTTTTCTTTACTGTAGTTAAAACTAACCCCCCCACTTTTGTCAAAAGCATGTTGAAAGTGACACACTTCCTGCTGCCAGTTGGTGGCGCTATAACTTTGACTCACAATAGCTACATCCATCTGATCGGCCTCTTACCACGAACACACTGCTGAAGTTTCATCAAGATCAGTTAATGTATGCAGAAGTTATTCCACTTCCGTGTTTCTCTTTTCTCGCCATAAATTTGATTCCTCGCCACAGCCAAACCGTTCGAGATATCAAAAATCCGTCCGCAATTTAGCATCTTCAAAGTCTTAACTACATGCACACCGAGTTTGAAGGGGACACGGTGAATTTTCTAGGAGGAGTATTTCACATTCCACAGCAAGCGTTTTCCAAACAACCCATAATAGCCGACTTCCTGTTGGGCTGGCGTAAAACTTGACCGGGGTAAAGTTGTTCGGCCCGATGAGATCTATATGTGTACCGAGTTTCATATTAATTCATGCGAGCGTGTTTGATACATGGATCAAGTTTTAGAACCCCGTTCAAGGGGGCGCTGTTGAGCCCCCCAGCCACGCCCGGGTACCAGCTTCAGCCCGGCCCTGATGGCCGTGGGTTCTGACCTGTGTGCAAAGTTTCAAGAGTTTTTGAGCACGTTAAGGACCCCAAAAGCCCCTGAAACCTTGATTAACAATATAAAAGCAATAGTCAAATCCCCCCCTCCCCTCACACACACACAGACACAGAGAGAGGGAGAGAAAATTCTTCAGAAAATCCACATTCAAACCAAAATATCTCTCTTCCTGTTGGTCGGAGATGGTTCATGTAAATTAGAAAGTTGTCCGTCTTGACGAGAACAATACACATACCAAGTTTTGTGATTCTAGGAAAAACTAAGCCCCCATTTTTGACTAAAGGTGGCGCTACTGAGCCATTCCACCACACCCGTTTCTGAAACTTTGCACATGTCTACGGGCTAATAAATGTGATGTGTCTGTTGAGTTTCATGCAATTTCAAGTATGTTAAGAGTCTCAAAAGCATCAAAAAATATTATTAAAGTTTGATGCGTTGCCACGGCAACAGTATCTAAGATATCAATAATCCTTTCACAGGTTTACATCTGCCGTGTGTCTACATTGTACACATAAAGTTTGAAGCAAATCAGATTAAAATAAGAGGGTGATTTCAAAGCATTTTGAAAGTGACACACTTCCTGCTGCCAGTTGGTGGCGCTATAACTTTGACTCACAATAGTCACATCCATCTGATCGGCCTCTTACCACGAACACACTGCTGAAGTTTCATCAAGATCAGTTAATGTATGCTGAAGTTATAACACACTTCCTGTTTCCATTATTCGCCCTAAATTCGTTTCCTCGCCACGGCCAAACCGTTCGAGATATCAAAAATCTGTCCGCAATTTAGCATCCTCAATGTCTTGACTTCATACACACTGAGTTTCGAGGGGATTGGATGATTTCTCTAGGAGGAGTACATTAAATTCCACAGCATGCGTTTCCAAACAACCCATAATAGCCGACTTCCTGTTGGGCTGGCGTAAAACTTAGAGCACGAAAGTTGTTCGGCCCGATGAGATCTATATGTGTGCCGAGTTTCATATTATTACATACAAGTGTGTTTGAGTTATGGACAAGTGTTCGGATCCCGTTCCAGGGGGCGCTGTCGAGCCCCCCTGCCACGCCCGGGTACCAGCTTCGGTCCGGCCCTGATGGCCGCGGGTTCTGACATGTGTGCAAAGTTTCAAGAGTTTTTGAGCATGTTAAGGGCCCCAAAAGTGCCCGAAAGGTTGACAAAATAATAATAATAATAATAAATATAGCTGCGAGCAGCGATTACGGGCCCAAGCCGGTGGCACCGCAACCCCGGTGTCTTTAGTTACCTAAAGGCACTGGGGTGGCGGTACCGCCGGCTTTGGCCCTTCATCGCTGCTTGCAGCTATATTTATATATATATATATATATATATATATATATATATATATATATATATATATATATATATATATATATATGAAAGACAGAAAATATTACTTGACTTACCTTATTCTGATTTTATGATACACTCAAAATATTCCACAACAAATCCTTTAAATTTAATGTAAAAATAAAAATGAAAGTAAGCAGTGTTGGGCTCACGTAACCCTCTCATTAGAATCAAAATGTTTTAACATTTGCGATGTATTTGGATGCTAAACTATTCTTTATTATAGGCTTTGTTCTTCACTCGTGTTCCAATATCGACGGAAAAAATCATCCTCTTCACACGTGCAAAAATGAGCTTGAAACATCACAGTGGAGCGGTGCTTACTGTGAATGTACGAATTGTACTACTGACTATTTAGAGCAGTGTAATTTTTATATGTTAGGTTAACTATTTTATTATTATATTTTATTAAGGCTATAATGAACAGGCTGCGATGTCAAGATTGCAATGCTGGAATGTGTGTGTGTGTGTGTGTGTGTGTGTGTGTGTGTGTGTGTGTGTGTGTGTGTGTGTGTGTGTGTGTGTGTGTGTGTGTGTGTGGCGTGGGCGCGATGGAACAGTGGACACATAAAAACATACGTCATTATACAGGACCACATTCAAACTGCAAAGTGTTAACTTATATTTGTGTACTGTCGCAATAAGACACAACATTGTGCTTTTGTAAAATAATTTCAAGCAATCCACCCCCCGAAAGGCGCTAATTTTAAAATTAAACTAAAATGCTCATGGCTGCACGGGCATTCATGGTGCGCATCCACGACAAGGAACGAGCAGAACAGAGTGAACGTTTTTCAGTTTATTCCTACTTCCATAGGAATTCATTTGAAACGCCCGCTCAACCGCTCACCCTGTGGTCTGTGTGAGTCCTAATGCCCCAGTGTAGTGACGGGGACACTATACTGCCAAAAGAGCACTGTCCTTCGGATGAGACGTTAAACCGAGGTCCTGACTCTCTGTGGTCATTAAAAATCCCAGGATGTCCTTCGAAAAAGAGTAGGGGTGTAACCCCGGCATCCTGGCCAAATTTGCCCCTTGGCCTCTATCCATCATGGCCTCCTAATCATCGGTGTCACACGTTAATTAACCGGTGGTAAAATATTCTCACCGTCACATACCTAGTATATTTTTATGTAAATACAATAGGCCTACCTGATTTTGAACACAAGAGGGCAGTATAGCCCTATGTATGACTTGACTTTTATGAGACTAAATAGTACAATTACTATTTTTAAACTTATAAATAATTATTAAATTAAAAAAAAAAAGAATAAAATGAGTTTGGTTGTGATATTTGTATACTTTTATATAAATAAATGGTGTATAATTACATTTTTAGAAGATGAGGCTTTTAGTGTTTAATTTTTGTACATTACTTCAGTCCCTCACTATAGCAAAACCATTTGAGATGTTTAATATCCATTCACAATTTAGCATCTTTAATGTATTTTCATCAAATGTATAATTACATTTTTAGAAGATGAGGCTTTTAGTGTTTAATTTTTGTACATTACTTCAGTCCCTCACTATAGCAAAACCATTTGAGATGTTTAATATCCATTCACAATTTAGCATCTTTAATGTATTTTCATCATTTTGAAAAAGTTTGGTGTGAATAAAATAAGCCAGTTTGGAAGAGTAGCTAAAAACTCAGAGTCTGAAATATCCAAAAAATCCACATTCAAACCAAAATATCTGACTTTCTTTTGCTCTGAGCTAATGACTGTTAATTAGAAAGTTGTCCGGCTCGGTGAGACCAATATATATACTCATGTTTGTAACTGTTGGTAAAACTAACCCCCCCACTTTTGTCAAAAGCATGTTGAAAGTGACACACTTCCTGCTGCCAGTTGGTGGGGCTATAACTTTGACTCACAATAGTTACATCCATCTGATCGGCCTCTTACCACAAACACACTGCTGAAGTTTCATCAAGATCAGTTAATGTATGCAGAAGTTATAACACTTCGTGTCTCTCTTTTCTCGCCATAAATTCATTTCCTCGCCACGGCCAAACCGTTCAAGATATCAAAAATCCGTCCGCAATTTAGCATCCTCAATGCCTTGACTTCACGCTGACCGAGTTTGGAGGCGAATCGATGTATTTCCTAGGAGGAGTACATTAAATTCCACAGCAAGCGTTTCCAAACAACCCTAAATAGCCGACTTCCTGTTGGTCTGGCGTAAAACTTAGAGCACGAAAGTTGTTCGGCCGGATGAGATCTATATGTGTACCGAGTTTCAAATTAATTCATGCAAGCGTGTTTGATATATGGACCAAGTTTTAGAACCCCGTTCAAGGGGGCGCTGTTGAGCCCCCCTGCCACGCCCGGCTACCAGATTCAGCCCCGCCCTGATGGCCGCGGGTTCTGACCTGTGTGCAAAGTTTCAAGAGTTTTCGAGCACGTTTAGGGACACAAAAGCCCAAGAAACCTTGAAAAACAAATGAAAAAGTAAAATCTCACTCAACTGACAAATCACCCCCACCCCTCACACACTCCGGGACAGAGAGAGAGAGAAAATTCTCCAAAAAAATCACATTCAAACCAAAATATCTGACTTTCTGTTGCTTTGAGCTATTAAGTGTAAATTAGAAAGTTGTCCGTCTTGATGAGAACAATACACATACCGATTTTTGTTGCTGTTGATAAAACTAACCCCCCCACTTTTGACTAAAGGTGGCGCTACTGAGCCATTTCACCACGCCCGTTTCTGAAACTTTGCACATGTCTACTGGATAATAAATGTGATGTGTCTGTCGAGTTTCATGCATTTTCAAGCATGTGAAGAGTCTCAAAAGCATCCGAAAAGAATATTAAAGTTTGATGCGTTGCCACGGCAACAGTATCTAAGATATCAATAATCCTTTCACAGGTCTACATCTGCCGTGTGTTTACATTATACACATAAAGTTTGAAGCAAATCGGGTAAAAATAAGAGGGTGATTTCAAAGCATTTTGAAAGTGACACACTTCCTGTTGCCAGTTGGTGGCGCTATAACTTTGACTCACAAATGTCACATCCATGTGATCGGCCTCTTACAACTAACACACTGCTGAAGTTTCATCAAGATCAGTTAATGTATGCAGAAGTTATAACACACTTCCTGTTTCCATTATTCGCCATAAATTCGTTTCCTCGCCACGGCCAAACCGTTCGAGATATCAAAAATCCCCTGGCAATTTTTCATCCTCAATGCCTTGACTTCATGCTGACCGAGTTTGGTGGCGATCGGGTGAATTCCCTAGGAGAAGTGTTTCAAATACCAGACCATGCGTTTTCAAACAACCTTTAATAGCTGACTTCCTGTTGGGCTGGCATAAAAAGTAAAAGTACGAAAGTTGTTCGGCTCGATGAGATCTATATATGAACCGAGTTTCATATTATTACATGCAAGCGTGTCTGATTTATGGACCAAGTTTTCGGACCCCGTTCAAGGGGGCGCTGTTGAGCCCCCCTGCCACGCCCGGGTACCAGCTTCAGCCCGGCCCTGATGGCCGCGGGTTCTGACCTGTGTGCAAAGTTTCAAGAGTTTTCGAGCACGTTAAGGGTCTCAAAAGTGCCCGAAAGTTTGACAGAAAAATAATAATAATAATAATAATAATAATAATAAATAATCCTACCGAAAACAATAGGGCCTTCGCCCTTTCAGGGCTTGGGCCCTAATAATCCTAACGAAAACAATAGGGCCTTCGCCCTTTCAGGGCTTGGGCCCTAAATATAGCTGCGAGCTGCGATTACGGGCCCAAGCCGGTGGCACCGCAACCCCGGAGCCTTTACCTAAAGGCACCGGGGTGGCGGTACCGCCGGCTTTGGCCCTTCATCGCTGCTCGCAGCTATATTTATATATATATATATATATATATATATATATATATATGGCTATAATGAACAGGCTGCGATGTCAAGATTGCAATGCTGGAATGTGTGTGTGTGTGTGTGTGTGTGTGTGTGTGTGTGCATGTGTGTTCATGTTTTTATATCCCGGTGGGGACTTCAACCTGAATGCACACAGACTCATGGGGACTCGTGTCACAGTGGGGACCTAAATAGAGGTCCCCATGGGTAAACAAGCTTAGAAATCATACAGAATGAGTCTTTTTGGAAATGTAAAAATGCAGAAAGTTTTCTGTAATGGGTAGGTTTAGGGGTAGTGTTAGTGTGAGGAGATAGAATATACAGTTTTTAAAGTATAAAAACCATTAAGTCTATGGAGAGTCCCCACAAAGATAGTAAACCGTGTGTGTGTGTGTGTGTGTGTGTGTGTGTGTGTGTGTGTGTGTGTGTGTGGCGTGGGCGCGATGGAACAGTGGACACATAAAAACATACGTCATTATACAGGACCACATTCAAACTGCAAAGTGTTAACTTATATTTGTGTACTGTCGCAATAAGACACAACATTGTGCTTTTGTAAAATAATTTCAAGCAATCCACCCCCTGAAAGGCGCTAATTTTAAAATTAAACTAAAATGCTCATGGCTGCACGGGCATTCATGGTGCGCATCCACGACAAGGAACGAGCAGAACAGAGTGAACGTTTTTCAGTTTATTCCTACTTCCATAGGAATTCATTTGAAACGCCCGCTCAACCGCTCACCCTGTAGTCTGTGTGAGTCCTAATGCCCCAGTGTAGTGACGGGGACCCTATACTGCCAAAAGAGCACCGTCCTTCGGATGAGACGTTAAACCGAGGTCCTGACTCTCTGTGGTCATTAAAAATCGCAGGATGTCCTTCGAAAAAGAGTAGGGGTGTAACCCCGGCATCCTGGCCAAATTTGCCCCTTGGCCTCTATCCATCATGGCCTCCTAATCATCCCCATGTACTGATATACTGATTGGCTTCATCACTGTCTCCTCTCCACCAGTAAGCTGGTGTGTGGTGGGCATTCTGGCGCAATATGGCTGCCGTCGCATCATCCAAGTGGATGCTGCACATTGGTGGTGGTTGAGGAGATTCCCCCCATCTATGTAAAGCGCTTTGAGGTCTCAGAAAAAGCGCTATATAAATGTAACAAATTATTATTATTATTATCAACCACTATCAATGTCAGTGCGGACGAAAATATTTTACTTTCATTTTTAATTTTGCGATTCAAAAGCCCCCAGTGGTGTCACACGTCGATTAACCGGTGGTAAAATATTCTCACCGTCACATACCTAGTATATTTTTATGTAAATACAATAGGCCTACCTGATTTTGAACACAAGAGGGCAGTATAGCCCTATGTATAACTTGACTTTTATGAGACTAAATAGTACAATTACTATTTTTAAACTTATAAATAATTATTAAATAAATAAAAAAAAGAATAAAATGAGTTTGGTTGTGATATTTGTATACTTTTATAGAAATAAATGGTGTATAATTACATTTTTAGAAGATGAGGCTTTTAGTGTTTAATTTTTGTACATTACTTCAGTCCCTCACTATAGCAAAACCATTTGAGATGTTTAATATTCATTCACAATTTAGCATCTTTAATGTATTTTCATCATTTTGAAAAAGTTTGGTGTGAATAAAATAAGCCAGTTTGGAAGAGTAGCTAAAAACTCAGAGTCTGAAATATCCAAAAAATCCACATTCAAACCTAAATATCTGACTTTCTTTTGCTCTGAGCTAATGACTGTTAATTAGAAAGTTGTCTGGCTCGGTGAGACCAATATATATACTCATGTTTGTAACTGTTGGTAAAACTAACCCCCCCACTTTTGTCAAAAGCATGTTGAAAGTGACACACTTCCTGCTGCCAGTTGGTGGCGCTATAACTTTGACTCACAATAGTTACATCCATCTGATCGGCCTCTTACCACAAACACACTGCTGAAGTTTCATCAAGATCAGTTAATGTATGCAGAAGTTATAACACTTCGTGTCTCTCTTTTCTCGCCATAAATTAATTTCCTCGCCACGGCCAAACCGTTCAAGATATAAAAAATCCGTCCGCAATTTAGCATCCTCAATGCCTTGACTTCACGCTGACCGAGTTTGGAGGCGAATCAATGTATTTCCTAGGAGGAGTACATTAAATTCCACAGCAAGCGTTTTCCAAACAACCCTAAATAGCCGACTTCCTGTTGGGCTGGCGTAAAACTTAGAGCACGAAAGTTGTTCGGCCCGATGAGATCTATATGTGTACCAAGTTTCAAATTAATTCATGCAAGCGTGTTTGATATATGGACCAAGTTTTAGAACCCCGTTCAAGGGGGCGCTGTTGAGCCCCCCTGCCACGCCCGGCTACCAGATTCAGCCCCGTCCTGATGGCCGCGGGTTCTGACCTGTGTGCAAAGTTTCAAGAGTTTTCGAGCACGTTTAGGGACCCAAAAGCCCCAGAAACCTTGAAAAACAAATGAAAAAGTAAAATCTCACTCAACTGACAAATCACCCCCACCCCTCACACACTCCGAGACAGAGAGAGAGAGAAAATTCTCCAAAAAAATCACATTCAAACCAAAATATCTGACTTTCTGTTGCTTTGAGCTATTAAGTGTAAATTAGAAAGTTGTCCGGCTCGATGAGAACAATATACATACCGATTTTTGTGATTCTAGGAAAAACTAAGCCCCCATTTTTGACTAAAGGTGGCGCTACTGAGCCATTCCACCACGCCCGTTTTTGAAACTTTGCACATGTCTACTGGCTAATAAGTGTGATGTGTCTGTCGAGTTTCATGCAATTTCAAGTATATTAAGAGTCTCAAAAGCATCAAAAAAGAATAATAAAGTTTGATGCGTTGCCACGGCAACAGTATCTAAGATATCAATAATCCTTTCACAGGTCTACATCTGCCGTGTGTCTACATTATACACATAAAGTTTGAAGCAAATCGGATAAAAATAAGAGGGTGATTTCAAAGCATTTTGAAAGTGACACACTTCCTACTGCCAGTTGGTGGCGCTATAACTTTGACTCACAATAGTCACATCCATGTGATCGGCCTCTTACAACGAACACACTGCTGAAGTTTCATCAAGATCAGTTAATGTATGCATAAGTTATAACACACTTCCTGTTTCCATTATTTGCCATAAATTCGTTTCCTCGCCACGGCCAAACCGTTCGAGATATCAAAAATCCCCTGGCAATTTTTCATCCTCAATGCCTTGACTTCATGCACACCGAGTTTGGTGGCGATCGGGTGAATTCCCTAGGAGAAGTGTTTAAAATACCAGACCATGCGTTTCCAAACAACCTTTAATAGCTGACTTCCTGTTGGGCTGGCGTAAAAAGTAAAAGTACGAAAGTTGTTCGGCCCGATGAGATCTATATATGAACCGAGTTTCATATTATTACATGCAAGCGTGTCTGATTTATGGACCAAGTTTTCGGACCCCGTTCAAGGGGGCGTTGTTGAGCCCCCCTGCCACGCCCGGGTACCAGCTTCAGCCCGGCCCTGATGGCCGCGGGTTCTGACCTGTGTGCAAAGTTTCAAGAGTTTTCGAGCACGTTAAGGGTCTCAAAAGTGCCCGAAAGGTTGACAGAAAAATAAGAATAAATATAGCTGCGAGCAGCGATTACGGGCCCAAGCCGGTGGCACCGCAATCCTGGTGCCTTTATCTACCTAAAGGCACCAGGGTGGCGGTACCGCCGGCTTTGGCCCTCCATCGCTGCTCGCAGCTATATTTATATATATATATATATACTGTATATATATATATATACACACACATATATATATATATATATAAATACACATACATATATATATATATATATATATATATATATATATATATATATATATATATATATATATATATATATAAATTTAAGGGACAAGACACAGATAATTTTACTTGCCTGGCCTGATTAGAAGAACGAAAAAATAAAAAAAAATAATAAGTAGGGGATCACTAAATCGAGAGAATTATTCTGATTTTATTGTACACTCAAAATATTCCACAACAAATCCTTTAAATGTAATGATATTCAGAACGGAACAAGAATGAAAAATACAAAAATAAAAAATAAACTATAAACAAAGCCAAAACGAAAAAATAAATAAAATAAAAAAATAAAATTTAAAGCAATCCATGGCATGATTTATTTATTTTTTGGACTAAAACATTCTGGCTTTTTTTAAACTCAAACATAATTCTTAAATTGAATAATAATAATAATAATAATAATAATAAAATGGGTTTAGTTCTGATATTTGTATAATTTTATATAGAAATAAATGGTGTATAATTACATTTTTATAAGATATAAAGCTTTTAGTGTTTCCTTTTTTGACATTTCTTTAATCCCTCACTATAGCAAAACCGTTTGAGATTTTATTTGTTATATTTTATTAAGGCTATACTGAACAGGCTGCGATGTGTGTGTGTGTGTGTGTGTGTGTGTGTGTGAGTGGCGTGGGCGCGATGGAACAGTGGACACATAAAAACAAACGTCATTATACAGGACGACATTCAAACTGCAAAGTGTTAACTTATATTTGTGTACAGTCACAATAAAACACAACATTGTGCTTTTGTAAAATAATTTCAAGCAATCCACCACCCGAAAGGCGCTAATTTTAAAATTAAACTAAAATGCTCATGGCTGCACGGGCATTCATAATGGTGCGCATCCACGACGAGGAACGAGCAGAACAGAGTGAACGTTTTTCAGTTAATTCCTACTTCCATAGGAATTCATTTGAAACGCCCGCTCAATCACTATCAATGTCAGTGCGGACGAACATATTTTACTTTCGTTTTTAAGTTGGCGATTCAAAAGCCCCCAGCGGTGTCACACGTCGATTAACCGGTGGTAAAATATTCTCACTGTCACATATCTAGTATATTTTTATGTAGATACAATAGGCCTACCTGATTTTGAACACAAGAGGGCAGTATAGCCCTATGTATGACTTGACTTTTATGGGACTAAATAGTACAATTACTATTTTTAAACTTATAAATAATTATTAAATTGGAAAAAAAAAGAATAAAATGGGTTTGGTTGTGATATTTGAATACTTTTATATAGAAATAAATGGTGTATAATTAAATTTTTAGAAGATGAGGCTTTTAGTGTTTAATTTTTGTACATTACTTTAGTCCCTCACTATAGCAAAACGGTTTGAGATGTTTAATATCCGTTCACAATTTAGCATCTTTAATGTATTTTCATCATTTTTAAAAAGTTTGGTGTGAATAAAATAAGCCAGTTTGGAAGAGTAGCTAAAAACTCAGAGTCTGAAATATCCAAAAAAAAATCCACATTCAAACCAAAAAATCTGACTTCATGATGGTCAGAGCTAATGACTTTAAATTAGAAAGTTGTCCGGGTCAATGAGATCAATATATGAACTGAGTTTTTTTACTGTAGTTAAAACTAACCCCCCCACTTTTGTCAAAAGCATGTTGAAAGTGACACACTTCCTGCTGACAGTTGGTGGCGCTATAAACTCTGACTCACAATAGTTACATCCATCTGATCGGCCTCTTACCACGAACACACTGATGAAGTTTCATCAAGATCAGTTAATGTATGCAGAAGTTATTCCACTTCGTGTTTCTCTTTTCTCGCCATAAATTCGATTCCTCGCCACGGCCAAACCGTTCGAGATAACAAAAATCCGTCCGCAATTTAGCATCCTCAAAGTCTTGACTATATGTACACCGAGTCTGGAGGGGACACGGTGAATTGTCTAGGAGGAGTATTTCACATTCCACAGCAAGTGTTTTCCAAACAACCCATAATAGCCGACTTCCTGTTGGGCTGGCGTAAAACTTGACCAGCGGAAAGTTGTTAGGCCCGATGAGATCTATATGTGTACCGAGTTTCAAATTAATTCATGCATGCGTGTTTGATATATGGACCAAGTTTTAGAACCCCGTTCAAGGGGGCGCTGATGAGCCCCCCTGCCACGCCCGGCTACCAGTTTCAGCCCCGCCCTGATGGCCGCGGGTTCTGACCTGTGTGCAAAGTTTCAAGAGTTTTCGAGCACGTTTAGGGACCCAAAAGCCCCAGAAACCTTGAAAAACAAATGAAAAAGTAAATCTCACTCAACTGACAAATCAC
Organism: Vimba vimba; assembly: GCA_022828995.1. NCBI lineage: Eukaryota > Metazoa > Chordata > Actinopteri > Cypriniformes > Leuciscidae > Vimba > Vimba vimba. The sequence continues at coordinate 9,180,291 of CM040834.1, read as the reverse complement.
CCCCACCCCTCACACACTCAGAGACAGAGAGAGAGAGAAAATTCTCCAAAAAATCACATTCAAACCAAAATATCTGACTTTCTGTTGCTTTGAGCTAATAAGTGTAAATTAGAAAGTTGTCCAGCTCGATGAGAACAATATACATACCGATTTTTGTGATTCTAGGAAAAACTAAGCCCCCATTTTTGACTAAAGGTGGCGCTACTGAGCCATTTCACCACGGCCGTTTCTGAAACTTTGCACATGTCTACTGGATAATAAATGTGATGTGTCTGTCGAGTTTCATGCATTTTCAAGCATGTGAAGAGTCTCAAAAGCATCCGAAAAGAATATTAAAGTTTGATGCGTTGCCACGGCAACAGTATCTAAGATATCAATAATCCTTTCACAGGTCTACATCTGCCGTGTGTCTACATTATACACATAAAGTTTTAAGCAAATCGGGTAAAAATAAGAGGGTGATTTCAAAGCATTTTGAAAGTGACACACTTCCTGTTGCCAGTTGGTGGCGCTATAACTTTGACTCACAATAGTCACATCCTTGTGTTCGGCATCTTACAACGAATACACTGCTGAAGTTTCATCAAGATCAGATTATGTATGCAGGAGTTATAACACACTTCCTGTTTTCATTATTCGCCATAAATTCGTTTCCTCGCCACGGCCAAACCGTTTGAGATATCAAAAATCCGTCCGCAATTTAGCATCCTCAATGTCTTGACTTCATGCTGACCGAGTTTGGAGGCGATTGGATCAATTCCCTAGGAGGAGTACATTAAATTCCACAGCATGCGTTTCCAAACAACCCATAATAGCCGACTTCCTGTTGGGCTGGCGTAAAACTTAGAGCACGAAAGTTGTTCGGCCCGATGAGATCTATATGTGTACCGAGTTTCATATTATTACATGCAAGTGTGTTTGATTTATGGACAAGTGTTCGGATCCCGTTCCAGGGGGCGCTGTCGAGCCCCCCTGCCACGCCCGGATACCAGCTTTAGCCCGGCCCTGATGGCCGCGGGTTCTGACCCGTGTGCAAAGTTTCAAGAGTTTTCGAGCATGTTAAGGGCCCCAAAAGTGCCCGGAACCTTGACAAAATAATAATAATAATAATAATAATTAAAGCTGCAAGCAGCGATGAAAGGGCCCTCGCACCCGTGCCATCAACACTCGGTGGCTTTAGGAAGACAGAGCATGGTTGGGAAATGTACATCTATGGAGGTATATATAGTAAGAGTATGTCAAAGTCAGTTACAAAATGTTTTGTATAATGGTGATAATAGCATGCTTCATGAATAGCATGTTTAGTCTGTTTCTAGCATGCTTAGTACACAATAATTATGTGGTTAGTACTGCATTACTGTGTTAACCATGTCAGTTTCTGTTGCCAGTAGGTGGCGTTATGACTATAACTGAATATGAGCATGGATGTGTGTTCAGGACAGAACTCTTATCAAACGTGTGAAGTTTGGTGCAAATTGGACATTGCCTTCTTGAGTAACAACAAAGTCATGTTTCATTGAATTAGCATTCTTTAGCACTTAGCTAAGCATTGTTAGCATGTTTTAACATGTTTCTAGCATGTTTAAAACTCAATGGCATTTTTAACATGTTGCTAGAATGGCATCAACATGTTAAACATGTCACTTCCTGTTGCCAGTAGTTGGCGCTATTACTATAACTGAATATTCTCATGTAGATGTGTTCAGGACAGAACGCTTATCAAAAGTGTGAAGTTTGGGGCAGATTGGACATTCCATGCCTGAGTTACAGCAAATTCCTATTTAATTGCAATAATAGCATGCTTTAGCACTTAGCTAAGAGTTTGCTAGCATATTTTAGCATGTTTCTAGTATGTTGTTAGCATGCTTAGCACTTGCAGGCACTTTTTTATATGTTATTAGGAGTCCATAACAGTGTTAAACATGTCACTTCCTGTTGCCAGCAGGTGGGGCTATGACTGTAACTGAATATAAGCATGGTCATGTGTTCAGGACAGAACGCTTATCAAAAGTGTGAAGTTTGGTGCAGATTGGACATTCCATGCCTGAGTTACAGCAAATTGATATTTAATTGCAGTAATATCATTCTTAAGCACTTAGCTAAGTGTTTGCTAGTATGTTTTAGCATGTCTCTAGTATGTTTGTAGGATGTTTAGCACCTACTGGCATTTTTTTATTTGTTATTAATATCAAGAACAGTGTTAAACGTCACTTCCTGTTGCCAGCAGGTGGCGCTATGACTATAACTAAATATGAGCATGGACATGTGTTCAAGAAATAACTCTTATCAAAAGTGTGAAGTTTGGTGCAGATTGGACATTCCATGCCTGAGTTACAGCAAATTGATATTTAATTGCAGTAATATCATTCTTAAGCACTTAGCTAAGTGTTTGCTAGTATGTTTTAGCATGTCTCTAGTATGTTTGTAGGATGTTTAGCACCTACTGGCATTTTTTTATTTGTTATTAATATCAAGAACAGTGTTAAACGTCACTTCCTGTTGCCAGCAGGTGGCGCTATGACTATAACTAAATATGAGCATGGACATGTGTTCAAGAAATAACTCTTATCAAACGTGTGAAGTTTGGGGTAGATTGTACATTGCCTTCTTGAGTAACAACAAAGTCCTGTTTCATTGAATTAGCATGCTTTAGCACACTTAGCTAAGTATTGCTAGCATGTTTTAACATGTTTCTAGCATGTTTAGAACTCAATGGCATTTTTAACATGTTGCTAGAACGGCATCAACGTGTTAAACATGTCACTTCCTGTTGCCAGTAGGTGGCACTATTACTATAACTGAATTTGAGCATAGACATGTGTTAAGGCCATGATTCTTATCAAACGTGTGAATTTGGGGCAGATTGGACATTCCATGCCTGAGTTACAGCAAATTCCTATTTAAATGCAGTAATAGCATGCTTTAGCACTTAGCTAAGTGTTTGCTAGCATGTTTCTAGTATGTTGCTAACCTGTTTAGCACTAGCTGGCACTTTTTTTATATGTTTTTATATGTCCACAACAGTGTTTAACATGTCACTTCCTGTTGCCAGCAGGTGGCGCTATGACTGTAACTGAATATGAGCATGGTCATGTGTTCAGGACAGAAAATTTATAAAAAGTGTGAAGTTTGGCGCAGATTGGACATGGCCTTCTTGAGTAACAACAACATCCTGTTTCATTGAATTAGCATGCTTTAGCACTTAGCTAAGTATTGCTAGCATGTTTTAACATGTTTCTAGCATGCTTAGAAGTCAATGGCATTTTTAACATGTTGCTAGAATGGCATCAACGTGTTAAACATGACACTTCCTGTTACCAGTAGGTGGCGCTATTACTATAACTGAATATTCTCATGTAGATGTGTTCAGGACAGAACGCTTATCAAAAGTGTGAAGTTTGGGGCAGATTGGACATTCCATGCCTGAGTTACAGCAAATTCCTATTTAATTGCAATAATAGCATGCTTTAGCACTTAGCTAAGAGTTTGCTAGCATGTTTTAACATGCTTCTAGTATGTTGTTAGCATGTTTAGCACTTGCTGGCACTTTTTTATATGTTATTAGGAGTCCATAACAGTGTTAAACATGTCACTTCCTGTTGCCAGCAGGTGGCGCTATGACTATAACTGAATATGAGCATGGTCATGTGTTCAGGACAGAACTCTTATCAAACGTGTGAAGTTTGGGGCAGATTGGACATTCCATGCCTGAGTTACAGCAACTTCCTGTTTCATGGCGAAACATCGAAATTTGTCAGGCCGCCGAGGACCCGCCCTTCGACGAAAACTCAAGATCTTCGCAATTTAACGTCGCAAAGGCCTTAAGATTACACTCACCAAATTTGAAGATGATCAGATTAAAACTGTAGGAGGAGTTCGTTAAAGTACGAGGCCTGAAAATGGCAAAAACTGCACAAAAATCTGAGAGGAAGTTGAAAATGGCTGACTTCCTGTTGGGTTTAGGGCTATGCTCCAAGAGACTTTTTTGTAGGTATTAGGTGATTACATGTATGTACCGAATTTCGTGCACGTACATGGAAAGTTGCGGGAGGCGCACTCCGTTGAACTTTTATAGGTGGCGCTATCGAGCCATTTTGCCCCGCCCAATTCTGAAACCTATATCAGATGTAAATTTTCGCCAGTTCTGACGCGTGTGCAAAGTTTCGTGAGTTTTCACGCATGTTTAGGCCCTCAAAAATGCGTTTAAATTCGTAGAAGAATAATAATAATAATAATAATAATAAACAGAGCAATTCCAAGAGGGTCCTCACACCATCGGTGCTCGGGCCCTAAATATAGCTGTGAGCAGCGATTACGGGCCCAAGCCGGTGGCACCGCAACCCCGGTGCCTTTAGTTACCTAAAGGCACCGGGTTGGCGGTACCGCCGGCTTTGGCCCTCCATCGCTGCTCGCAGCTATATTTATATATATATATATATATATATAATATATATATACATACATACATACATACATACACACACATACATACATATATATATATATATTACCGTTCAAAAGTTTGGGGTCAGTAAGATTTTTAATGTTTTTAGGAGAAGTCTCTTCTGCTCACCAAGGCTGCATTTATTTGATTAAAAATACAAACAAAAACTATAATATTGTGAAATATTATTCCAATTTAAAACAGCTGTTTTCAATTGTAAAATATTTTACATAGTAATTAATTTCTGTGATCAAAGTTGAATTTTCAGCATCATTACTCCAGTCTTCAGTGTCACATGATCCTTCAGAAATCATTCTAATATGATGATTGATGCTCAATAAATATTCATTATTATTTTCAATGTTGAAAACAGTTGTGTACAGATTTTTTTTTTCAAAATGCTTTGATGAATGTAAAGTTCAAAAGAACAGCATTTATTTCAAATATAATTTTTTTTAACATTATAAATGTCTTTACTGTAACTGTTGATCAGTTTAACTCATCCTTCATAAATAAAAGTATTGATTTATTTTATTTCTTTCCCCCAAAAATAAAATTTTAATTATTACTAACCCCAAACTTTTGAGCGGTAGTGTTATGTTACAAAAGCTTTAGATTTCAGATAAATGCTGTTCTTTTGAACTTTCTATTCATCAAAGACTGTACACAACTGTTTTCGACATTTAAAATAACAATGAATGTTTCTTGAGCATCAATCATCATATTAGAATAATTTCTGAAGGATCATGTGACAGTGACTCCGCTTTGATCACAGGAATAAATAACAGTTTAAAATATATTAAAATAGAAAGCAGCTGTTTTAAATTGGAATAATATTTTACAATATTACTGTTTTTGTTTGTATTTTTAATCAAATAAATGCAGCCTTGGTGAGCAGAAGAAACTTCTCTGTTATGTGCGCGCCACAGACTGCACGCACGTCCGCTTAGAGGTCCGCCTTTTGCGTTCCGTCAATATTACGTTATTAGAAAAATATTTTTTTAGAGAATCGATTTTTTGACATTTGTGAATTGATTCAGAATCGTCCACGTGCATCTAAGAATCAATTTTTTCTCCCACCCCTAGATTTCATACAACAGGTTAATAAACTGTTACAATTAAGTCACTTACATTTTAAATGCAGTATTGACTGTTTTTGTTCTGTTTCAGCAGCGAAAATAGTTAAAGATCACAGCAGAACCATCACGCATCACGTGTTTTCTCATAACTGAACGATTCAGCATTTTTAAGGAATCGGTTGACTCAAAGTTTGAATGATCAATCCATAAACATCTGTCTTAATCATGATCGACTCATTCGAACGAATCGTTTGAACGAATGAATCAATGACTCGCTTATTAAGATGGATGCCTGGCGACACCTAATGGCGGTTTAGAGTTGTTTAAAAGCATAATTCTTTCCAACTTGTGTGTGATTTGTGTGTGCAACATTATCAATGTCAGTGTGGAAGTCTGTATTTTTCTTTCACTTTTATATTAGCAATTTAAAAGCACCCGCTTGTGTCACACGTCGAATAAACGGTGGGAAAATATCCTCAGACACATACCTAATAAATGTATCTTTAAATAGAATATTGGCCTACCTGGTAAAAAGTTTTATATACTATTTTGATGTGCTTTTGGACACAAGAGGGCAGTATAGCCCTATGTATGATTTTTTTTTTTTTTTTACTGTTTTTAATTTTAGAATAAAATTCTTTTTAAAAAACAGGATAAAATGGGTTTAGTTGTAATATTTGTATACTTTTATATAGAAATAAATGGTATATAATTACATTTTTAGTGTTTCCTTTTTGGACATTATTTGAATCCCTCGCCATAGCAAAACCGTTTCAGATATTTATTATCCGTTCACAATTTAGCATATTTAATGTATTTTCATCACGTTGAAAAAGTCTGGTGGGAATAAAATAAATAGTGTAAGAGGAGTGGCTAAAAATTCAGAGGCTGATTTTGCAAAAAAAATCCACATTCAGACCAAAATATCTGACTTCCTGATGGCTGGAGCTAATGAATGTAAATTAGAAAGATGTCCGGCTTGATGAGAACAATATACAAACTATTTTTTTTTTACTGTACTTAAAACTAACCCCCCCACTTTTGTCAAAAGCATGTTGAAAGTGACATACTTCCTGCTGCCAGTTGGTGGCGCTATAACTTTGACTCACAATAGTTACATCCATCTGATCGGCCTCTTACCACGAACACACTGCTGAAGTTTCATCAAGATCAGTTAATGTATGCAGAAGTTATTCCACTTCGTGTTTCTCTTTACTCGCCATAAATTCGATTCCTCGCCACGGCCAAACCATTCGAGATATCAAAAATCCGTCCGCAATTTAGCATCCTCAAAGTCTTGACTACATGCACACCGAGTTTGGAGGGGACACGGTGAATTTTCTAGGAGGAGTATTTCACATTCCACAGCAAGCGTTTTCCAAACAACCCATAATAGCCGACTTCCTGTTGGGCTGGCGTAAAACTTGACGGGGGGAAAGTTGTTCGGCACGATGAGATCTATATATGTACCGAGTTTCATATTAATTCATGCAAGCGTGTTTGATATATGGACCAAGTTTTAGAACCCCGTTCAAGGGGGCGCTGTTGAGCCCCCCAGCCACACCCGGGTACCAGCTTCTGCCCGTCCCTGATGGCAGGGGGTTCTGACTTGTGTGCAAAGTTTCAAGAGTTTTTGAGCACGTTAAGGACCCCAAAAGCCCCTGAAACCTTGATTAACAATATAAAAGCAATAGTCAAATCCCCCCCTCCCCTCACACACACAGAGACACAGAGAGAGGGAGAGAAAATTCTTCAGAAAATCCACATTCAAACCAAAATATCTCTCTTCCTGTTGGTCGGAGATAGTTAATGTCAATTAGAAAGTTGTCCGTCTTGAAGAGAACAATACACATACCAAGTTTTGTTGCTGTTGATAAAACTAACCCCCCCACTTATGACTAAAGGTGGCGCTACTGAGTCCCTCACCACGCCCGTTTCTGAAACTTTGCACATGTCTACGGGCTAATAAATGTGATGTGTCTGTCGAGTTTCATCCAATTTCAAGTATGTTAAGAGTCTCAAAAGCATCAAAAAAGAATATTAAAGTTTGAAGCGTTGCCATGGCAACAGTATTAAAGATATCAAAAATCCTTTCACAGGTCTACATCTGCCGTGTGTCTACATTATACACATAAAATTTTAAGCAAATCGGGTAAAAATAAGAGGGTGATTTCAAAGCATTTTGAAAGTGACACACTTCCTGCTGCCAGTTGGTGGCGCTATAATTTTGACTCACAATAGTCACATCCATGTGATCGGCCTTTTACCACGAACACACTGCTGAAGTTGCATCAAGATCAGTTAATGTATGCAGGCGTTATAACACACTTCCTGTTTTCATTATTCGCCATAAATTCGTTTCCTCGCCACGGCCAAACCGTTCGAGATATCAAAAATCCGTCCGCAATTTAGCATCCTCAATGTCTTGACTTCATGCTGACCGAGTTTGGTGGGGATCGGATGAATTCTGTAGGAGGAGTACATTAAATTCCACAGCATGCGTTTTTCAAACAACCCTGAATAGCCGACTTCCTGTTGGGCTGGCATAAAACTTAGAGCATGAAAGTTGTTCGGCCCAATGAGATCTATATGTGTACCGAGTTTCATATTATTACATGCAAGCGTGTTTGATTTATGGACCAAGTTTTTATATGCTGTTCCAGGGGGCGCTGTTGAGCCCCCCTGCCACGCCCGGGTACCAGCTTTAGCCCGGCCCTGATGGCCGCGGGTTCTGACGTGTGTGCAAAGTTTCAAGAGTTTTCGAGCATGTTAAGGGCCCCAAAAGTGCCCGAAAGGTTGACAAAAAAATAAGAATAATAATAAATAATCCTACCGGAAACAATAGGGCCTTCGCCCTTTCAGGGCTTGGGCCCTAATAATAATAAATATATATATATATATATATAGCTGCGAGCAGCGATTACGGGCCCAAGCCGGTGGCACCGCAACCCCGGTGCCTTTACCTAAAGGCACCGGGGTGGCGGTACCGCCGGCTTTGGCCCTTCATCGCTGCTCGCAGCTATATATATATATATATATATATATATATATATATATGGCTATAATGAACAGGCTGCGATGTCAAGATTGCAATGCTGGAATGTGTGTGTGTGTGTGTGTGTGTGTTTGTGTGTGTGTGTGTGTTCATGTTTTTCTATCCCGGTGGGGACTTCAACCTGAATGCACACAGACTCATGGGGACTCGTGTCACAGTGGGGACCTAAATAGAGGTCCCCATGGGTAAACAAGCTTAGAAATCATACAGAATTAGTCTTTTTGGAAATGTAAAAATGCAGAAAGTTTTCTGTAATGGGTAGGTTTAGGGGTAGGGTTAGTGTGAGGAGATAGAATATACAGTTTGTAAAGTATAAAAACCATTAAGTCTATGGAGAGTCCCCACAAAGATAGTAAACCGTGTGTGTGTGTGTGTGTGTGTGTGTGTGTGTGTGTGTGTGTGGCGTGGGCGCGATGGAACAGTGGACACATAAAAACATACGTCATTATACAGGACCACATTCAAACTGCAAAGTGTTAACTTATATTTGTGTACTGTCGCAATAAGACACAACATTGTGCTTTTGTCAAATAATTTCAAGCAATCCACCCCCCGAAAGGCGCTAATTTTAAAATTAAACTAAAATGCTCATGGCTGCACGGGCATTCATGGTGCGCATCCACGACAAGGAACGAGCAGAACAGAGTGAACGTTTTTCAGTTTATTCCTACTTCCATAGGAATTCATTTGAAACGCCCGCTCAACCGCTCACCCTGTGGTCTGTGTGAGTCCTAATGCCCCAGTGTAGTGACGGGGACACTATACTGCCAAAAGAGCACCGTCCTTCGGATGAGACGTTAAACCGAGGTCCTGACTCTCTGTGGTCATTAAAAATCCCAGGATGTCCTTCGAAAAAGAGTAGGGGTGTAACCCCGGCATCCTGGCCAAATTTGCCCCTTGGCCTCTATCCATCATGGCCTCCTAATCATCCCCATGTACTGATATACTGATTGGCTTCATCACTGTCTCCTCTCCACCAGTAAGCTGGTGTGTGGTGGGCGTTCTGGCGCAATATGGCTGCCGTCGCATCATCCAAGTGGATGCTGCACATTGGTGGTGGTTGAGGAGATTCCCCCCATATATGTAAAGCGCTTTGAGGTCTCAGAAAAAGCGCTATATAAATGTAACAAATTATTATTATTATTATCAACCACTATCAATGTCATTGCGGACGAAAATATTTTACTTTCGTTTTTAAGTTTGCGATTCAAAAGCCCCCAGCGGTGTCACACGTCGATTAACCGGTGGTAAAATATTCTCACCGTCACATACCTAGTATATTTTTATGTAAATACAATAGGCCTACCAGATTTTGAACACAAGAGGGCAGTATAGCCCTATGTATGACTTGACTTTTATGAGACTAAATAGTACAATTACTATTTTTAAACTTATAAATAATTATTAAATTTAAAAAAAAAAAAAAAGAATAAAATGAGTTTGGTTGTGATATTTGTATACTTTTATAGAAATAAATGGTGTATAATTACATTTTTAGAAGATGAGGCTTTTAGTGTTTAATTTTTGTACATTACTTCAGTCCCTCACTATAGCAAAAACATTTGAGATGTTTAATATCCGTTCACAATTTAGCATCTTTAATGTATTTTCATCATTTTGAAAAAGTTTGGTGTGAATAAAATAACCCAGTTTGGAAGAGTAGCTAAAAACTCAGAGTCTGAAATATCCAAAAATCCACATTCAAACCAAAATATCTGACTTTCTTTTGCTCTGAGCTAATGACTGTTAATTAGAAAGTTGTCCGGCTCAGTGAGACCAATATATATACTCATGTTTGTAACTGTTGGTAAAACTAACCCCCCCACTTTTGTCAAAAGCATGTTGAAAGTGACACACTTCCTGCTGCCAGTTGGTGGCGCTATAACTTTGACTCACAATAGTTACATCCATCTGATCGGCCTCTTACCACAAACACACTGCTGAAGTTTCATCAAGATCAGTTAATGTATGCAGAAGTTATAACACTTCGTGTCTCTCTCTTCTCGCCATAAATTCATTTCCTCGCCACGGCCAAACCGTTCAAGATATCAAAAATCCGTCCGCAATTTAGCATCCTCAATGCCTTGACTTCACGCTGACCGAGTTTGGAGGCGAATCGATGTATTTCCTAGGAGGAGTACATTAAATTCCACAGCAAGCGTTTCCAAACAACCCTAAATAGCCGACTTCCTGTTGGGCTGGCGTAAAACTTAGAGCACGAAAGTTGTTCGGCCCGATGAGATCTATATGTGTACCGAGTTTCAAATTAATTCATGCAAGCGTGTTTGATATATGGACCAAGTTTTAGAACCCCGTTCAAGGGGGCGCTGTTGAGCCCCCCTGCCACGCCCGGCTACCAGATTCAGCCCCGCCCTGATGGCCGCTGGTTCTGACCTGTGTGCAAAGTTTCAAGAGTTTTCGAGCACGTTTAGGGACCCAAAAGCCCCAGAAACCTTGAAAAACAAATGAAAAAGTAAAATCTCACTCAACTGACAAATCACCCCCACCCCTCACACACTCCGAGACAGAGAGAGAGAGAAAATTCTCCAAAAAAATCACATTCAAACCAAAATATCTGACTTTCTGTTGCTTTGAGCTATTAAGTGTAAATTAGAAAGTTGTCCGGCTCGATGAGAACAATATACATACCGATTTTTGTGATTCTAGGAAAAACTAAGCCCCCATTTTTGACTAAAGGTGGCGCTACTGAGCCATTCCACCACGCCCGTTTTTGAAACTTTGCACATGTCTACTGGCTAATAAGTGTGATGTGTCTGTCGAGTTTCATGCAATTTCAAGTATGTTAAGAGTCTCAAAAGCATCAAAAAAGAATAATAAAGTTTGATGCGTTGCCACGGCAACAGTATCTAAGATATCAATAATCCTTTCACAGGTCTACATCTGCCGTGTGTCTACATTATACACATAAAGTTTGAAGCAAATCGGATAAAAATAAGAGGGTGATTTCAAAGCATTTTGAAAGTGACACACTTCCTGCTGCCAGTTGGTGGCGCTATAACTTTGACTCACAATAGTCACATCCATGTGATCGGCCTCTTACAACGAACACACTGCTGAAGTTTCATCAAGATCAGTTAATGTATGCAGAAGTTATAACACACTTCCTGTTTCCATTATTCGCCATAAATTCGTTTCCTCGCCACGGCCAAACCGTTCGAGATATCAAAAATCCCCTGGCAATTTTTCATCCTCAGTGCCTTGACTTCATGCACACCGAGTTTGGTGGCGATCTGGTGAATTCCCTAGGAGAAGTGTTTCAAATACCAGACCATGCGTTTCCAAACAACCTTTAATAGCTGACTTCCTGTTGGGCTGGCGTAAAAAGTAAAAGTACGAAAGTTGTTCGGCCCGATGAGATCTATATATGTACCGAGTTTCATATTATTACATGCAAGCGTGTCTGATTTATGGACCAAGTTTTCGGACCCCGTTCAAGGGGGCGCTGTTGAGCCCCCCTGCCACGCCCGGGTACCAGCTTCAGCCCGGCCCTGATGGCCGCGGGTTCTGACCTGTGTGCAAAGTTTCAAGAGTTTTCGAGCACGTTAAGGGTCTCAAAAGTGCCCGAAAGGTTGACAGAAAAATAAGAATAATAATAATAATAATAATAAATATAGCTGCGAGCAGCGATTGCGGGCCCAAGCCGGTGGCACCGCCACCCTGGTGCCTTAGTTTAGGCACCGGGGTGGCGGTACCGCCGGCTTTGGCCCTCCATCGCTGCTCGCAGCTATATTTATATATATATATATATATATATATATATATATATATATATATATATATATATATATATATATATATACCGTTCAAAAGTTTGGGGTCAGGAAGATTTTTAATGTTTTTAGGAGAAGTCTCTTCTGCTCACCAAGGCTGCATTTATTTGATTGAAAATACAAACAAAAACAGTAATATTGTGAAATATTATTCCAATTTAAAACAGCTGTTTTCTATTTTAAAATATTTTACACTGTAATTAATTTATGTGATTAAAGCTGAGTTGTCAGCATCATTACTCCCGTCTTCAGTGTCACATGATCCTTCAGAAATCATTCTAATATGATGATTGATGGTCAATAAATATTAATTATTATTTTCAATGTTGAAAACAGTTGTGTACAGATTTTTTTTCAAAATGCGTTGATGAATGTAAAGTTCAAAAGAACAGCATTTATTTCAAATAGAATTTTTTTTAACATTCTAAATGTCTGTACTGTAACTTTTGATCAGTTTAACTCATTCTCGATGAATAAAAGTAATGATTTATTTTATTTCTTTCCCCCAAAATTTAAATTTAAATTATTACTGACCCCAAACTTCTGAACGGTAGTGTTTAATGTTACAAAAGCTTTAGATTTCAGATAAATGCTGTTCTTTTGAACTTTCTATTCATCAAAGACTGTACACAACTGTTTTCGAGATTTAAAATAATAATGAATGTTTCTTGAGCATCAATCATCATATTAGTATAATTTCTGAAGGATCATGTGACAGTGACGACTGGAGTAATGATGCTGAAAACTCAGCTTTGATCACAGGAATAAATAACAGTTTAAAATATATTAAAATAGAAAGCAGCTGTTTTAAATTGGAATACTATTTTACAATATTACTGTTTTTGTTTGTATTTTTAATCAAATAAATGCAGCCTTGGTGAGCAGAAGAAACTTCGCTTAAAAATCTTACTGACGCCAAATTTTTGAACAGTAGTGTATATATATTAAATAAAAATGTAAGGGATAAGACACAGATAATTTTACTTGCCTGACCTGATTAGAACAATGAAAAAAAATAAATGAAAAAATAACTTGGGAATCACTAAAACGAGGGCGCGATTGAACAGTGGACATATAAAAACATACTCTGTCATTTTGTTCAGATCATCATTCAAACTGCAAAGTGTTAACTTATATTTTTGTACAGTAGCAATAAAACACAACATTGTGCTTTTTTAAAATACATTCAAGCAATCCGCCCCGAAAATGAAACTAAAATGCTCACGGCTGCACAGGCATTCATAATGGTGCGCGTCCTCAGCGAGGAACGAGCAGAACAGAGTCAATGTTTTTTAGGTCATTCCTCCTTCCATAGGAATTTATTGAAAACGCTCGCTCTGCTCCGCACCATTATCAATGTCCGTGCGGACGAACATATTTTACTTTCGTTTTTAAGTTAGCGATTAAAAAGCCCCCAGCGGTGTCACAAGTCAGTTAACCGGTGGTAAAATATTCTCACCGTCACATACCTAGTATATTTTTATACAGATATAATAGGCCTACCTGATTTTGAACACAAGAGGGCAGTATAGCACTATGTTTGACTTTATTTATTTATTGTTTAGACTAAACAACCATTCTGGCAGTTTTTAAACTTAAACTTCATTCTTAAATTGAAAAAAAAGAATTAAATGAGTTAAGTTCTGATATTTGTATACTTTTATATAGTAATAAATGGTGTATAATTACATTTTTAGAATATATGAGCCTTTTAGTGTTTCCTTTTTAGACAATACTTTAATCCCTCGCCATAGCAAAACCGTTTGAGATATTTATTATCCGTTCACAATTTAGCATCATTAATATATTTTTATCATGTTGAAAAAGTTTGGTGGGAATAAAATAAACCACTTAGATAAAGGTGGCTAAAAATTCAGAGGCTGATTTTGCAAAAAAATCCACATTCAGACCAAAATATCTGACTTCCTGATGGTCAGAGCTAATGACTTTAAATTAGAAAGTTGTCCGGGTCGATGAGATCAATATATGAACTGAGTTTTTTTTACTGTAGTTAAAACTAACCCCCCCACTTTTGTCAAAAGCATGTTGAAAGTGACACACTTCCTGCTGCCAGTTGGTGGCGCTATAACTTTGAATCACAATAGCTACATCCATCTGATCGGCCTCTTACCACGAACACACTGCTGAAGTTTCATCAAGATCAGTTAATGTGTGCAGAAGTTATAACACTTCGTGTTTCTCTTTTCTCGCCATAAATTCGATTCCTCGCCACGGCCAAACCATTCGAGATATCAAAAATCCGTCCGCAATTTAGCATCCTCAAAGTCTTGACTACATGCACACCGAGTTTGGAGGGGACACGGTGAATTTTCTATATGTTTTCACGATGAGATCTATATGTGTACCGAGTTTCATATTAATTCATGCAAGCGTGTTTGATATATGGACCAAGTTTTAGAACCCCGTTCAAGGGGGCGCTGTTGAGCCCCCCAGCCACGCCCGGGTACCAGCTTCAGCCCGGCCCTGATGGCCGTGGGTTCTGACCTGTGTGCAAAGTTTCAAGAGTTTTTGAGCACGTTAAGGACCCCAAAAGCCCCTGAAACCTTGATTAACAATATAAAAGCAATAGTCAAATCCCCCCCCTCCCCTCACACACACACAGACACAGAGAGAGGGAGAGAAAATTCTTCAGAAAATCCACATTCAAACCAAAATATCTCTCTTCCTGTTGGTCGGAGATGGTTAATGTCAATTAGAAAGTTGTCCGTCTTGATGAGAACAATACACATACCAAGTTTTGTTGCTGTTGATAAAACTAACCCCCCCACTTATGACTAAAGGTGGCGCTACTGAGCCCCTCACCACGCCCGTTTCTGAAAATTTGCACATGTCCACTAGGTAATAAATGTAATGTGTCTGTCGAGTTTCATGCAATTTCAAGCATGCTAAGAGTCTCAAAAGCATCCGAAAAGAATATTGATGTTTGATGCGTTGCCATGGCAACAGTATTAAAGGTATCAAAAATCCTTTCACAGGTCTACATCTGCCGTGTGTTTACATTATACACATAAAGTTTGAAGCAAATCGGGTAAAAATAAGAGGGTGATTTCAAAGCATTTTGAAAGTGACACACTTCCTGCTGCCAGTTGGTGGCGCTATAACTTTGACTCACAATAGTCACATCCATGTGATCGGCCTCTTACAACGAACACACTGCTGAAGTTTCATCAAGATCAGTTAATGTATGCAGAAGTTATAACACACTTCCTGTTTCCATTATTCGCCATAAATTCGTTTACTCGCCACGACCAAACCGTTCGAGATATCAAAAATCTGTCCGCAATTTAGCATCCTCAATGTCTTGACTTCATGCTGACCGAGTTAGTAGCCGATTGGATGAATTCCCTAGGAGGAGTACATTAAATTCCACAGCATGCGTTTCCAAACAACCCATAATAGCCGACTTCCTGTTGGGCTGGCGTAAAACTTAGAGCACGAAAGTTGTTCGGCCCGATGAGATCTATATGTGTTCCGAGTTTCATATTATTACATGCAAGTGTGTTTGATTTATGGACAAGTGTTCGGATTCTGTTCCAGGGGGCGCTGTTGAGCCCCCCTGCCACGCCCGGGTACCAGCTTCAGCCCGGCCCTAATGGCCGCAGGTTCTGACCTGTGTGCAAAGTTTCATGAGTTTTTGAGCACGTTAAAGGCCCCAAAAGCCCCCGAACCCTTGAACAACAATAATAATAATAATAATAATAATAATCCTAACGAAAACAATAGGGCCTTCGCCCTTTCAGGGCTTGGGCCCTAATAAATAATCCTACCGAAAACAATAGGGCCTTCGCCCTTTCAGGGCTTGGGCCCTAATAATAATAATAATAATAATAATAAATAATCCTACCGAAAACAATAGGGCCTTCGCCCTTTCAGGGCTTGGGCCCTAATAATAATAATAATAATAATAATCCTACCGAAAACAATAGGGCCTTCGCCCTTTCAGGGCTTGGGCCCTAATAATAATAATCCTTACGAAAACAATAGGGCCTTCGCCCTTTCAGGGCTTGGGCCCTAATAATAATAATAATAATAATAATAATAAATAATCCTACCGAAAACAATAGGGCCTTCGCCCTTTCAGGGCTTGGGCCCTAATAATAATAATCCTAACGAAAACAATAGGGCCTTCGCCCCTTCAGGGCTTGGGCCCTAATAATCCTAACGAAAACAATAGGGCCTTCGCCCTTTCAGGGCTTGGGCCCTAATAATCCTACCGGAAACAATAGGGCCTTCGCCCTTTCAGGGCTTGGGCCCTAATAATAATCCTAACGAAAACAATAGGGCCTTCGCCCTTTCAGGGCTTGGGCCCTAATAATAATAATAATAAATAATCCTACCGGAAACAATAGGGCCTTCGCCCTTTCAGGGCTTGGGCCCTAATAAATAATCCTACCGAAAACAATAGGGCCTTCGCCCTTTCAGGGCTTGGGCCCTAATAATAAATAATCCTACCGAAAACAATAGGGCCTTCGCCCTTTCAGGGCTTGGGCCCTAATAATAATCCTACCGAAAACAATAGGGCCTTCGCCCTTTCAGGGCTTGGGCCCTAAATATAGCTGTGAGCAGCGATTGCGGGCCCAAGCCGGTGGCACCGCCACCCTGGTGCCTTTAGTTACACTAAAGGCACCGGGGTGGCGGTGTCATTTATATATATATATATATATATATATATATATATTAGTGGTGGGAGAAAAAATCGATCCATCGATGCATCGCGATTCTCTCTCCAACGATTCTGGATCGATTCTGAGCATTTCAGAATCTATTCTGAGCTTAGTTTATAACCAGATGTGCGATGACGCAGAGTTTGCTTTAGAAACACCCGTCTTCTGCTTGCTAACAATTCCCCACACACGTACCTTCAGTAAAATAATATTTAATAAATTTCGGAAAGGTTGAAACGAATTATAAGGCCATTCACAGGCTTCATTGTACAGGATGCGCTGTGAGAGACGCGCATGTTTGATGTTACACTTGAAGTGTGCTGTCTCGCGCGTCGATATTCTCCTTAAAAATGCTCTACGAAGTCATCGTTTATGTGGTTTGGAATGCAGTGGACTTATATATTTAAAATATGAACCTCGCTAACAGAAGGCTGCTTTCAGTTTCAAATGCTGATGCGCGCTTTGTGTTGACTGCTCGCGCATGCGGCTGTGCGACTCCGTGTAAGTGGTTTAATATACTTGTGCAAAATGAACGTAAACACAGCAAGTTATGTCTTAAGGTAAACAGATAATTGGGTCATTCTACGGAAATGTCCATTTTTCTGTCCCTAGCCTTTACAGAAATATTACACTTGAAAAACACTTTAGGTTTACAATTTTTTTATATTTTAAAATGAAACAATATGTTATTTGAACAATTACACCTTCTTGAGCCATCAATGTGGCAATATTTGATTTTTATTAATTAATTAGAATTCCAAGCACCACAGAAGTGCTCGTCCCCACAGTCATGTACAGAGGGAAAATGCTTTATTTTGAGGTCAAAAACAGTGTTTTCTTCCATTTAAAATACAACAATGTGTCCATAACTATCAAATATATGATGTAAATTACATTAAAAAAACAAAATGCCAAATAAATATTATAAAATATATAATGAAAGTAGTGGTCCCCTGGAGGTGTGTCACTGGTGTTACCGTTTAACAAAAAAGCTCTTATTTTGAAATAACAATCACATTGATGACATCACTCGACTTCCTTCTTCCAATTTCCTGGAGATCTATGAAGAGAAGAACATGGTAAGTCCACTGTCTCTTTTCAATTATCAGAAATTTTCTCATTTATCTCATGATTTCATATGTAGCTTTTAGTTTAAGTCACTGGTATGACCTCTTTTATTGTTTGGGCATTGTAAAAAACTAGAATACAAATGGATTAAACTACTTAATTTAGTGAGTATACCATGATTGACAACATGTGGTTTGATACCTTGCAGCAGCCATTTTGTAAAATGCAGTTTTCATGAAAATTGTCACTGGTGTTACTGTCACTGGTGTCACCTTCCTTATGGGTAACACCAGTGAAGATCAGTAACACCAGTGACTCCCTTTTATAGATAAACTTTGTTCAAATCTATTCATTTAGTTATTTTGCATAAAATAGCACTAAAATTGTGATTCTAACTTTTCTTTGTCATTGTTAATCCTCCTTTGGTCAGGTATTTCTAAATTGAGGGTATGGCTAAACTGAGCGCAGCTGAGAAACAGCGACTATACAGAAAGCGTAGGGATGCTGATCCTGAACGCAGAGCAGAGTATTTGCAGAAAAGGAAACAGAGCTATGTCTGTGACATTGACACACAAAAAAGAAAGAGAATAAGTGATTTGAGTGAAAGGGAGAAGAGATATGAGCGAAAGGCATGGAGGGTCCGTCAGCAAAGATGCAGGCAAAGAGTCAGAGCAGGAGCATTGACCCCCCCATCATCACCAGATAGATCACCCAACGTTTCAAGGTACAAACTGAACTGTTACAAATACAGAAATAAATGGTGAAACAGTTATAAAAGTGCATAGCATATACACTCCACATACTCACTCACTCACTCACTCACTCACTCACTCACTCACTCACTCACTCACTCACAAACTCTCTCTCACACACTCTCACACACACTCATACTCTCTCTCACTCACACACACACTCTCTCTCTCTCACACACACACACACACACACACACACTCTCACTCTCACACACATACACACTCTCTCTCACTCACTCTCTCTCTCTCTCTCACACACACACACACACACACTCTCTCTCACTCACACACACACACTCTCACTCTCTCTATCTCTCACACACACACACTCAAGCTAGGGTTAAATGAGTGAGAACTTTTTTTCAAGAAAATATTTTGCTTTACAGACAACTACAACAAGGGAGGAGACAACGTAGGAGAGATGCACAAAGGAAACAAAGGGAAATAGAGAAACTGAAAGACGAGATCATCGGTTGGAAACGAAGATATGAAAAGGTGAAGAAACGTAACATACGACTGCAGCGTGCAAATCTTGACAGCCCAGAAGTTAAAACACAAACAGTTCTTCAAGGTCAGCGAGTCAACACCCATGTCAGAAAAACCCTGAAATATCACTTTGCTGTTTTGGGAGCACTGAAACACAAATACAAAAGTTTTAGAGACACAAAGTCAAAACAAAGTCTTGCACAGCTGGTATCAGAGAAGGTGATCAAAAAATATAAATGCAAGACATATTGCAAGAAGCTCATCGGTTGTGATTCTCGAATCATCAGAAAAACAAAGCAAGTTCAAGAAACTGGCATACAGAAGGAGACTGTAAAATCTGTCAGACAATTTTTTCTCAGGGATGACGTCAGCAGACTGACTACAGGGAGGAAGAACACACTTACTCTCAAGAAGATTAAGAGACAGAGGAGGCTACTGTCTGATTCCTTGCTCAGCCTCCACAAGAAATATGTATCTGAGCACCAACAAATTTCTTATGCTTTCTTCTGCCGTCAGAGACCATTTTGGGTGGTTCCACCAAATGAGAGAGACAGAGAGACATGCCAATGTAAGACACATGAAAACTTGCAGTTCATGGCTGACAAATTATACAAGCTTGGCATTTCAGACTCCAGAAACTTAGAGGAAATGTCCGACAGCACTGTCTGCAGCAGCTCCAAGACATGTGCGTATGGTGATTGTTTGGACTGCAAATTGTCAACCTATCCCTTAAACAGGTCTTCAAGTAGGGTGGTGACTCTGAGCCAATGGTGCCAGGAGAAGGTGAACATCTCACTGCAAAGTGGAGAGACAAGAGTGAGTACAATCACTGTCAAAAAAGATACCCCAATACAGGAGGACGAGCTTGTGGCACAATTCCAGGACTGACTCTTTAAATTCAGGAGACACATTTTTAATATTCGCTGGCAGTACAGCCAGTACAGGAATCTCAGAGAGAGCCTTACTGCCAAAGACTGCCTTATCCACATCGATTTCAGCGAGAACTATTCTTGTAAATACTCCAATGAAATCCAGTCAGTCCACTTTGGGGGGTCACATCAGCAGGCGACCCTCCACACTGGAGTGCTTTATCTGGCAAACCAGGCCCCCTTGCCCTTCTGCACCATCTCCTCCAGTAGAAGGCATGACCCACCAGCTATATGGGCTCATTTGGATCCTATTCTTAATTTCCTGAAAAAGGTCCACACTGATGTCCAAAACCTTAATTTTTTTAGTGATGGCCCTGCCACCCAATACAAAAACCGCTTAAACTTTTACATTATATCCACGGAGCCACACCAGAGGGGTTTCTCGACTGTGACATGGAACTTCTTTGAGGCAAGTCACGGGAAGGGTTCACCAGATGGAGTGGGGGCTGCACTGAAGAGAACAGCTGACACATTAGTTCGTCAAGGTAAAGATATTCCTGATGCACAGAGCTTTTTCCAGCTGCTGAATGACACAAGCAAGGTGAAACTCTACTATGTGAGTGAGAAAGAAGTTGAGAAGAAGGATGAAGGTTTAAAGCAAGTGCCCCTATTCACCATTAAAGGCACCATGAAAATGCATGAGGTCCTTAGCGTTTCTCTTGACATTCTCAAATACAGGGACATAAGCTGTTTCTGTGGGGCTGCTGAGGGGGTGTTTGAGTGTCCATGCCACAGCCTAGAGGAGGTCACTCTTGTAGCAATGGATGCAATCAACCAAACAGGCAAAGATTTTAGACCCAATGTCATAGAACAGCATCACACTGGGCAGTGGTGTGTTGTGGGATATGATGATGATCCCTACCCTGGCATCATCCTGCAGGTGGAGGAAAACAATGTGCAAGTCAAATGCATGCACCGCAACGGAGTGAACAAGTTTTTCTGGCCAAGCCCCAGAGATGATGTTAACTGGTACGGTGATGACCAGATCATATGCCTGATTCCAGAGCCCATGGCACTAAATAAGCGTTCAGTTCAGATTGATCAGCGGTTCTGGGAGTTCGTTATGGGGCTGCTGGCCAAGTAAAAAAAAAAGCAAAAAGGCACCATGAAATGGAAAATGGGGACAGTTCAAAGTTTTCCCCTCTTAGTCATTGTCTAAACTGCATTTGTCCAATTGTGACTATTTTTTATGTCATGGTATTGTACTTACTAGGTAATGTACTTTGTTGTACATTTTAGTTGTTTTCTAATGAAGTTAAAATGTTAATTTAGAATGTTGTCTATGATATTTTTCTAACTCTGATTTCACTTCTTATGAAATGAGTCATTTGTATATGTTATGTATGTCACTGGTGATTTGTTGTGTCACTGGTGTTACAGTGTTTTTTTTCTTTCACATTAAATAAAATCTGTCATATGTGGCATAATGATCATTTTAAATTCATTGAATTCTGCTGCACTTAAGAGTTAAGATTTAAAGGATTGTATCATTGCTTGTTTAAAACCTTTTTTTCAAATATTTTCATTGTTATAGCAAATACATGGTTGTGCAATTGAACTAACATCATTCAGTCACACTTTTAACAAACCTGATTAAAATAAATAAAACATAATCACCGTATTAGTTAGATTATCATTAATTTTCTGTATCTCTGACTGCATGTGCTGAAAAAATAAAATAAAAAAAATATTTCATAAACACCTTTAATATCGCTAAAGAAGTAAGGTAACACCAGTGACAAAAAAATGGTGTATGCGGTCTTTAAATACATGCACACAAAAAATAAAAAATCATTAAGCTGTAATTTATGTGTTCTCATAAAGTCAAAGGGTAATCTAATAATGTGGTCTAAGTTTAAATGTTAGAAAAAGAAATACATTTTTAGAGATCTTGCCATACCAAATGTGGACGTTTCTGTAGAATGACCCAATTTTCCTGTAATTTCTTTCCAAAATTTGATAACTGGGGGGCAAGACCAGATGGCATGAAAGTAATGATCTTGTGTATTGAGATTACAGTGTTCACATTTGTTTAATTTTGATAATCCCATTTTAAACAGTTTATGTTGGGTTAAGTGCATTCTGTGTATTACTTTAAATTGAATTAATTGTACGCTGGTATTTCTGCTTAAACTAAACGTATTTAAGCAGATTTGTTTCCAGAAATTGGCATCTGTGATTATGTTAAGGTCATGTTCCCATTGTTTAATAGGTATCGAATATGTTGTATCTGTATTTATTAATATAGTGTATCATTTAGATAGTAATTTTTTTGTGTTACTGATTTGTTTTATTTTTTCAATAAGAGGTGGAGTTTTAGGAAGAAGGTTGCCAATCTTAGTTCTAATAGCATGATTCATTTGTATGTAATAAAAATACTGATATTTCCCTAAATTATATTTTTCTATTAATTCTGAGAAATGTTTAAAATGATTATCTGAAAACAGATTATGTAAATGTGTGATGCCAGCAATTTTCCATTTTTCATTAATAAGTGAAGATTTATTAATGGTAAAATCTGGGTTATGCCATATAGGAGAGAAAGAGTGTGGTGTTATTGCATTATGAGTTATTTGATTACTTTTCCACCATGCTAATAAAGTTGTACGAATTGTCATGTTATTGTATAGATCATGAGTCTTAATAACATCAGTAATGTATGGTAAGTCGGATAATGAAATCTTTTTACAGTCTGCCTGTTCTAAAGTCATGAGTTATGGGTATGATTGCCGTTTATCCATTTGCAGAGATATTGTAATTGTGCAGCTAGATAATAATGGTGAAAGTTTGGTGCCCCTAATCCTCCCATATCTTTGTTTTTCTGTAATGTAGTAATGCTAATTCTTGTTTTTTTATTTTACCAATAGAATTGATTTATCTTGCTATTTAATGTGTCTAACCATTTCTCAGTGGGTTGGATTGGTATCATTGTAAATAGATAGTTTATTTTTGGTAATATGACCATTTTTATTGTAGAGATTCTTCCTATAAGAGATAATGGCAAATTCATCCAACGTTTTAAATCATCTTCTATGTTTTTAAGTAATGGAATGAAATTAAGCTTGAATAAGTCTGATAGGTTGGGAGAGATGTGTATTCCCAGATATGTGATATTGCCTATATTAAATGGGATATTTTGATGTTCTGTACACTGTGATGTTTTATTTAATGGTAGAATTATAGATTTTGACCAGTTTATTGTGTAATCTGCTATTTTAGAAAAATCATTAATGACATTGATAACTTTGTAAGAAATTATGTTCTGTTCCCAAAACCTTCCACTCCAATATATATATGTATATCAAAATGTTCCTTCACTTAAAAGAGTTTAATTATCATATAGAGAAAATTACATTCAATCTCAATAATCAGTAAATAGTATCACAGAGGGCAACCAACAACCATCTTGATTACAGGGACTTCAAATAGCTTGTCACCTTAAACCTTTGACCGTTCTGTTTTAACAGAAGATCAAAGATGTGATCACTTCAGATAGATTGTATTACCTAAACCTTTTGCTGTTCTGATTTCATTTACATTAAGAGTTGACCATTTGGGTTGATCACATCCTGAACAAATGGTAATCAATTGTAGAATGGGAATGGGTGTGGGACACAGAGAATCTTCTCAGACAATGGGGTGTCTCAACTTCATTAACATACAGACCACAGCTGTTACAAGAAGAGCAACTTCATTGACATTAAGAGTTGTAAAATGTAACAGGATAAAAGGTTTGAGATTTGGAGGTTCTGGGTTCATTCTGACGCCGGTGAACCCAAGGTGCTTTGTGTACCTTGCCACTGCTATGCTGTAATAAACTTCATTTTTGAGATCTTCGACGTCCACATCATTTTTTCTTACAACTTCTATAAGAGACTTTCCTGGTTTTTGTAGGTACAGTAGGATATCATCAGCATACAGTGAAATTTTATGATTGATCTTATTTGTTGGAAATCCCATGATATTATCATTTTGTCTAATTGCGGCTGCTAAGGGCTCTATGAATAATGCAAATAGAAGTGGAGAGAGTGGACATCCTTGTCTGGTCCCTCGTTGCAACTGGAATGATGGTGATATGATGTCATTAGTGATAACTGAAGCCTTAGGTGTACTATACAATTTTCTAATCCAGTGAATGAATGATTTTCCAAAAACAAATTTTTCTAGTGCGGCAAAAAGAAAATTCCAATGAACTTTGTCAAACGCCTTTTCCGTGTCTAGTGAGACAATAATTGTATTATTTTGTGGTTTGTTGATATTCATGATATTAAATAAACAACGTATGTTGTCTGATGAATGACGTCCTTTGATAAAAACCTGTTTGATCTGGGTGAATAAGACTTGGATAAGAGATGACTGTCTCTAACCGTGAGGCTAAGGTTTTACTAATTATTTTCATGTCAGTATTGATAAGAGATATGGGTCTGTAACTTGTGCATAATAACGGATCTTTATTTGATTTGAGTAAGACAGAGATTAATGCTGTGTTCATATGCTGTGGAATAGATGAGCTGTTTTTAATTTCTGCTGACATATCTAAAAACTGTGGTGAAATACTGTAGTTGACCAAAAATGTTTGTAAAATTCTGGAGGGAAGCCGTCTAAACCTGTTGATTTATTGTTTGGTAGTGCAAAGAGAGCTTTCTTATATTCATCCTCTGTTATCGGTATTTCTAATTCTTCTTTCTGTATTAGACTTAATTGTAAAAGTGTTATGTTATGAAAAAAAAAAAAGGTTTTAAAAGAAAATAAAGATGGTGGACAGGAAATTTGGCTGACTATGGCAAAATTGGTATCTATGTTTTCGGCATAACCTAGGGAATCTATTAAGACCATTGTCATTAGGCAAATGTATTAAAAAGTTATTTGCAGTTTTGGAAATGTTGTTATAACTTTTTGACCACAAGGTGGCGCTGCCCCCAAATTTTTTGAGTACCTTCAAGGCATGGTGATGATGACTCATACCGAGTTTCGTAATGATACACTAATGCGTTCATAAAGTCAAGTCAAGTCATCTTCATTTATATAGCGCTTTTAACAATGTAGATTGTTTCAAAGCAGCTTTACAGAGATAAACGTATAATTAAAGGTAACAGAGATTGTTTTGGCTTTATAGCGGTTCTTTAATAAAGTTATTTTCCAGCTAAAGTTAGTTTTGATTGATTCGCTTCCGTCGCAACGATCATTTGTTATTAAATTAGGGGCCGCTAAGACGACACCATTCTCTCTACACAGACTTTAAACGCGAACCTGTGAGAAACGCTGATGCGCATTAAGAATTGGTTCTATAGTTATGTGCGTTTGAATATATGTGCGCAGGTTTGTAATTCCCTACAAACCAAGCCTAAACAAAGTACTGGTCTTTCCTTATCAATTTTGATACAGAATTTTATTTTATTTTATCACTTCGGGGTAAGTACGCAAAATGATTTTTCCGGCAACGCTTTATCTGTAGAGTGGTAAAGGGATCCTCCATAGGGAGAGACTAGTTGGCACTTCAGCACTGCGTTGTCATCGGGTCCAGGCGAAGGTCTTTCGTCAGATCTGGATACGGACTGGATCCAACAGGCTGTGGGAAAACCTCGGAATAAAGAAAGACACTAAAATTAGCGTAGATGCCATTCTTCTTATGATGTAACGAGTACATCAGGATTTATGGGAAGTGTTCCCGGTTCCGGCTGACCTAATCTATGCAGCCTAACATTGAATTATAGAAGTCTATAATGTACAGTATTATGTGAATGCTAGGTCAAAGAGATGTGTCTTTAATCTTGCTTTGAACTGACAGAGTGTGTCTGCTTCCCAGACAATGTTAGGAAGACTGTTCCAAAGTTTTGGTGCTAAACAGGAAAAGGATCTACCGCCAGGAGTCGATTTTGATATTCTAGGTATTATCAACTGGCCGGAATTTTGAGATCGCAATAGACGTGAAGGACTATAATGCGTTAAGAGCTCGCTCAAGTACTGCGGAGCTAAACCATTTAGTGCTTTGTAAGTAATCAGCAATATTTTAAAATTTATGCAATGTTTAATAGGGAGCCAATGCAGTGTTGACAGAACCGGGCTAATATGGTCATACTTCCTGGTTCTGGTAAGAACTCGAGCTGCTGCGTTTTGAACTAGCTGTAGTTTGTTTATTAAGCGTGCAGGGCAACCACCCAGTAGAGCATTACAGTAATCTAGCCTTGAGGTCATGAACGCATGAACTAATTGTTCCGCATTTGTCAATGAGACTTAACAGAGCAGCCATCAAGTGTTAGACAGTATTCTAGGTTATTACGTGAGGAAGTTTTTTGTCCACTAATTAGAATCTCTGTTTTTTCAGAATTTAGAAGTAGGAAATTACAAGTCATCCAATTTTTTATATCAGCTATGCATTCCGTTAATTTTGTGAATTGGTAAGTTTTGTTAGGTTGTGAAGAAATATACAGCTGAGTATCGTCGGCATAACAGTGAAAGCTAATTCCATGTTTCCTAATGATATCTCCTAATGGTAGCATGTACAGAGTGAACAGCAACGGTCCTAGTACTGAGCCTTGTGGTACACCATACTGAACTTGTGATCGATGAGACATCTCTTCATTTACTGCTACAAACTGATAACGGTCAGATAAGTATGATTTAAACCATGCTAGTGCAATTCCACTAATGCCAACATAGTTTTCTAGTCTATTTAAAAGAATGTTGTGGTCAATGGTGTCAAATGCAGCACTAAGATCAAGTAACACTAATAGAGAGATACAACCACGATCGGACGATAAGAGCAAATCATTTGTGACTCTAACGAGAGCTGTCTCAGTACTATGGTCCGATCTAAATCCGGACTGAAAATCCTCGCAGATATAATTTCTTTCAAGAAAGGAACACAGTTGTGA
The DNA here is from genome assembly GCA_022828995.1 of Vimba vimba. Classification (NCBI taxonomy): domain Eukaryota; kingdom Metazoa; phylum Chordata; class Actinopteri; order Cypriniformes; family Leuciscidae; genus Vimba; species Vimba vimba. The sequence continues at coordinate 9,153,127 of CM040834.1, read as the reverse complement.
AGATACTGCTTTTTCTAATATCTTTGACAAAAAAGGTAGATTCGAGATCGGCCTGTAATTGACTAATTCTGTAGGATCAAGTTGCGTTTTTTTAACAAGCGGTTTAATCATAGCCAGCTTAAAGTTTTTTGGTACGTATCCTAGAGACAAAGATGAATTAATGATATTAAGAAGAGGATCTATGACCTCTGGGAGCATCTCTTTCAGTAGCTTAGTCAGTATAGGGTCTAACATACATGTTGTCGATTTAGATGAATTAACGAGTTTGCAAAATTCTTCCTCTCCTATAGCAATAAATGAATCAAATTTTTCCTCAGGGAGACTACAATGCACTGCCTGATGCGATACTGTAGTAGACGGTTGCATAGTTATAATTTTGTCCCTGATATTATCAATCTTATAAGTGAAGAAGTTCATAAAGTCATTACTGCTGTGCTGCTTGGAAACTTCTGGGTTTGAAGCTTTCTTTTTCGTTAGTTTAGCCACTGTTTCAAATAAATATCTAGGATTATGTTTATTTTCTTCTAATAGGGTTGAAAAATAAGCAGATCTAGCAGCTTTTAAAGCCTCTCTGTAAGTAATCGAGCTCTCCTTCCATGAAATCCGAAATACCTCTAGTTTTGTTTTCTTCCAGTTGCGCTCCATTTTTCTGGGTGCTCTCTTAAGGGCCTGAGTGTGCTCGTTGTACCACGGCATTGGACTATTTTCTTTAATCTTCTTTAAGCGCAACGGAGCAACTGTGTCTAAAGTGCTGGAAAAGAGAGAGTTAAAAGTTTCTGTTGCAATATCAAGTTCTCCGGGATGCTGAGATGATGAAACTGATTAGGAAGATTATTGATAAAGCAATCTTTAGTGACAGAAGTGATAGGTCTAACATATTTATAACAAGGAGTCGGCTTTGCAGCCTTGGCTAAATGTAATTTACACGAGACTTAATGATTTGAGATGTCATCACTCTGCTGCAGAATTTCAACGGCATCAACATTTATTCCATGTGATAATATTAGGTCTAGAGTATGATTACGACAATAAGTAGGTCCTGACAGAATTTCAACGGCATCAACATTTATTCCATGTGATAATATTAGATCTAGAGTATGATTACGACAATGAGTAGGTCCTGACACGTGTTGTCTAACTCCAGTAGAGTTCAGAATGTCTTTAAACGCCAATCCCAATGCATCTTTTTCATTATCTATGTGTATATTAAAATCACCAACAATTAGTACTTTATCTGCAGTCAATATTAATTCGGATAGAAAGTGTGCAAATTCTTTGATAAAATCTTTATGGTGCCCTGGTGGCCTGTATACAGTAGCCAGCACAAATCTCAAACATGATTTATCGTTTACACTATATATTTTTACATTAAGCACCAACACTTCAAAATATATATATACATACAGGGTTGGGGAGTAATGGAATACATGTAACGGCGTTATCAGGATACAAAAATCCAGTAACTGTAATTCGTTACAGTTACGTCAAAAAACGTAGTATTCAGATTATAGTTACATTTTGAAAAAAGGGGGAATACTTTCAGGATTATAATGTTTTAATTTTAAAGTAAATAAATCAGTATTTTGGCATAATAACAACACTATATTAAGCGCTGCTTGATTATAGTTCCCTTTCGTTGTCACTCCGAGTTACGTCGGATGATGACGAATGGGGTTTCGCTTAGAAAGCCTATCATCTTCGAGTATATAAAATGAGCCAATGGCAAAGAAATGCCATGGGTCTGCGGAATTTGCATAGCATAACTCCGCCCCACCCTGGGGGTATATAAGGAAGTGCGCTGGCAACATGCAGCAGATATGTTTTCGCTTCGGAGCCAAGTTGAGCACTTCACTCCACAGCCAAATTCCTGAGTATCATCTCTATTCTCTTCGAGACGAGCCTCTCTCCAGGTGTTGGTGTGACAGCGAGTTCCAGCGAGTGCACATTCCCTGCTTATCTGTGCAGTGATTTGCCAGTGTTTGTGTGTTCATCTCCCTGGTCGCTTCAACACTTGTGGAGAAAATCTCCTTTCTAAAAGAGCTTGCACGCGGCACGTCTTTTTAAAGATGCCTCGCCCGTGCACTTCTGGTTGCGGTCTATACAATTCTGACTCTGATGGGCACAATCGCTGTCTTGTGTGTTTGGGCATTGATCACGCTAAGGCAGCATTTGTGGATGAGTCATGTTCCCATTGCGGGAACATGCCCATCGCAAGGTTGCGATCGAGACTCAATGACCTTCATGGTAGAGTCCCCTCATCCGCACCTCGATCTACGAGCTCCGCGAGAGCTGGTACTTCGGCTGGCGGCCAGGGTGATCTGAGGGTTCACCCTTTGTGGAACAAAGCGCCGACTATTCCACGCTCCACACCGCCCTCTAGCACCGTGCAACCCACGAGTGTTCCGAATGAGCCCGCAGTACAGTCCTCTGACTTGCCGCGGGTCTCATTCGGCACTCCAGAGAAAGATTTGATGTCAATCGCTGCATCACAAGGTGGGCAGGAGTCCTTGGGAAGTGACGATTCGGCTGTGCTGCCACCTTCGGGTGTGCCAGCATTGCCCGAGTCGGATCCCGAGCTGACGGCCATGCTTTCCCGGGCAGCCGCGGCCATTGGTCTTGAGTGGTCCCCGCCACCTGGTCCAGTGCGCTCGCGGTTGGACGATTGGTTTTTGGGGGCGGCCGCTGATCCCCGTCAGCGTCCTACCCCCATGCCTTTCTTCCCGGACGTGCATGAGGAGGTCACGAGGTCCTGGAAGGCACCCTTGTCTTCCCGCGATCGCTCGGCGGCCACCTCCGCCTTTCTTCCTCTCGACCAGGCGGCTGCTAAAGGGTACACTGGGGTTCCCCAGGTTGAACGCTCTGTTGCCATGCAACTATGTCCTCAGAGTGCTTCTTCCCGCGGCGACCCTAAGCACCCCTCCAAGGCCTGTAGGTTCTCCTCCACGCTTGTGGCGAAGGCCTATAGAGCTGCGGGGCAGGCAGCCTCCTCACTGCATGCCATGGCGACACTCCAGGTCTACCAGGCCCAGATGTTGCGTGACATGCACGAGGGGAGGACGGACCCAGGGCTCTTCGATGAGCTGTGTGCCGCCACCGACCTTGCTCTTCTAGCAACGAAGGTGACCGCACGCTCCCTGGGTCAGGTGATGTCCACTTGTGTGGTCCAGGAGAGACACCTGTGGCTTAACCTGGCTGATATGCGGGAGGTTGAGCGAACCCGTTTCCTCGACACCCCCATATCCCAGGCTGGCCTCTTCGGCGGGGCAGTCGAGGACTTTGCCCAACAGTTCTCGACTGCCCAGAAGCAGACTGAGGCTCTAAAACATGTCCTGCCCCGACGGCCTGCTGCTGCCTCCACCCAGCCGTCGGCACAGGCGCCTCAGTCTGCTTGCCGCCGAGGACGCCCTCCTGGGGTTCCCACCCCTCCCGCACGGCCCCAGCAGCAGCCTCCACCCGGGCCGCGCCGTGGAGGAAGCCGCAGGGTGTCACAGCCCCCTCCAGCCCCGCTAAATGGCAGGCCAAGCGGTGCTCCTGAGACGGGCTGCTCAGAGATGGCTCTCAGTTTTGTGCAGGAGACGGTAGCAGGGTGGAGGGCCGGGGGAGAATCCTTGGTTTTCCCACTCCCGCTGCTCGTCCCTCGACGAGCAGCACCCTAATGTGGTTAAAGACAGAACTGACACATCCATCTCTGAGCCCACAGAGGTCGCGGATGACAGTGTGCGCCGCTCACGAGCCTCGCCACTCTCGTCCCCCTCTTTCGAAGGGTTCAGGTTCCGGTTTGCCACCCGCTGGTGCATACGTAAATAACAGCTGTCTGTCTACAATCTCTTCAGACGCAGACTGCTGCTAGTAGAAACTATGCTGCCCGCGGGTAAAAACCTACAGTCTATGGTAACAACGCTTTCGATTCATGTAAATTCCGCTGCTATTTTGTTTTCAAAGAAGAAAATACAAACAACATGGTTGTACAGTGCAAACTGTGCCTTCCAGCAACGAAAACACTATTTATCAAAGGACTTGACATCCAACCTAAAGAAGCATTTGCAGATAAGACTAGCACAGAAATCATGTTAGCTAAAATGTAGTGTTTATTACTGCTTTAAAATTCAGTGGTTTGTATGATCGCAGTTGTAAGTTTTCTAGCGATGCTGGAATCTGTAGACATTAGGAGAATAGCTTTTTAAGTACCCAAAATGTCATTTCTTCTTTTCTCACTTAACGGGATGTTCGCTGTCTAGGTAACGTGGGGGTACTCCCACTGCCAACGCCCCAAGTTCAGTCAGGCAAATTAAGAAAGATCACGGCTTTAGTCAACATGTAGGCCTATTTTAAAATAAAATAAGTTAGTTAAAAATAAAACAAAATAATCTGTAATACCATACTGTAGCCACTAGATGTCTGTATATCTCTTTACATAAATATATATTCAGGGCTGTGTGCTCCCAAGTTGTGGAAATGAGACATGATTGCTTAATTTTAATAGATTTTTACCTACAACATAGTTACAGTACTTACAGCTATATGACATTTTCTTAAATATTTTATATTTTGCAGATATTTTACACTGGACCAAATTCTTAGTAAATAAAAGGATTTTTTTAAATAATATTTCTTCTTGCTTCACTTTTATGTGAACTTGAAGTAAGTTTATATAGGCCTATATATATATATATATATATATATATATATATATATATATATATATATATATATATATATATATATATATATATATAAACATAATATTATTCCCCTTTTGAAACAGAAGATTAACTTATATACGTCTTTTATTTACAACTGCATTTTCTGCATTTTGTTTTAGGCCTACAACTGCATACAACAACATTTAATATTTGAACTCCATTTACCAAATATTTAGCTTACGCAAAATAACTCAGTAATTGAGAATTGATTTACTTAATTTTGCCTACCAAGAGAATTCGATTTTTACAAAGACTTTAACTAAATTAATTTATACACATTTTTGGTACCATTACTGAATCGCTAAACATTAATGTGCCCTGAGAGATGAATTGGTGCCTCACCATTTATTTATATTACGTAAAAGACGCATACAATGCAAATCAATGATACTGAATACCCTCTGAATATACTTATAACCTGTATTAATTATCAGGAAATGTAAAGGATAAAGATATCTGATATATTCGTGGTACTGTTTTGCATTTTAATTCTGCATTTTACTAGTTAGTACTTTATGTATGTGTAAGGCATGTGCGTATGCCTAAGACATTATTATTGTTATTAATATTTTTTATTACGTATATGGGTATATAAACCTATATATGTAGGTGTGTGTATGTGAGTGTGTATATATGCATGTATTGTTGTATATGTTTGTAGGCCTATATATGTATGTATGTATGTCGCAATTACTTTAGATTACCTTTAACCGTCGCTATATGATTTGTATGAAGGGCTTTAAAGGCATGAACCACACATATATCTAGCTTATAAGTATGTCATCAATTATTATTAATTATTATTATTATATATATATATATTTTTAAATATAGCCTATGTGTGTGTGTGTATATGTGTATGTATACATGTATGTGTATGTATGTGTATATATATATATATATATATATATATATATATATATATATGTACACTCACCTAAAAGATTATTAGGAACACCATACTAATACTGTGTTTGACCCCCTTTCGCCTTCAGAACTGCCTTAATTCTACGTGGCATTGATTCAACAAGGTGCTGAAAGCATTCTTTAGAAATGTTGGCCCATATTGATAGGATAGCATCTTGCAGTTGATGGAGATTTGTGGGATGCACATCCGGGCACGAAGCTCCCGTTCCACCACATCCCAAAGATGCTCTATTGGGTTGAGATCTGGTGACTGTGGGGGCCATTTTAGTACAGTGAACTCATTGTCATGTTCATGAAACCAATTTGAAATGATTCGAGCTTTGTGACATGGTGCATTATCCTGCTGGAAGTAGCCATCAGAGGATGGGTACATGGTGGTCATAAAGGGATGGACATGGTCAGAAACAATGCTCAGGTAGGCCGTGGCATTTAAACAATGCCCAATTGGCTCTAAGGGGCCTAAAGTGTGCCAAGAAAACATCCCCCACACCATTACACCACCACCACCAGCCTGCACAGTGGTAACAAGGCATGATGGATCCATGTTCTCATTCTGTTTACGCCAAATTCTGACTCTACCATCTGAATGTCTCAACAGAAATCGAGACTCATCAGACCAGGCAACCTTTTTCCAGTCTTCAACTGTCCAATTTTGGTGAGCTCTTGCAAATTTTAGCCTCTTTTTCCTATTTGTAGTGGAGATGACCCCGGTGGGGTCTTCTGCTGTTGTAGCCCATCCGCCTCAAGGTTGTGCGTGTTGTGGCTTCACAAATGCTTTGCTGCATACCTCGGTTGTAACGAGTGGTTATTTCAGTCAAAAGTTGCTCTTCTATCAGCTTGAATCAGTCGGCCCATTCTCCTCTGACCTCTAGCATCAACAAGGCATTTTCGCCCACAGGACTGCCGCATACTGGATGTTTTTCCCTTTTCACACCATTCTTTGTAAACCCTAGAAATGGTTGTGCGTGAAAATCCCAGTAACTGAGCAGATTGTGAAATACACAGACCGGCCCGTCTGGCACCAACAACCATGCCACGCTCAAAATTGCTTAAATCACCTTTCTTTCCCATTCTGACATTCAGTTTGGAGTTCAGGAGATTGTCTTGACCAGGACCACACCCCTAAATGCATTGAAGCAACTGCCATGTGATTGGTTGATTAGATAATTGCATTAATGAGAAATTGAACAGGTGTTCCTAATAATCCTTTAGGTGAGTGTATATGTATGTATATATGTATATGTGTGTATATTGTGTATATATATATGTATATATATATATATATATTCCCTTTTCTCTGCATATGCCTCTTATTATTTTTACTTATTTATTTTTTCTTCCCTTTTTTTAATATATATATATATATATATATATATATATATATATATTACTGTGTGTATATATGTTTATAGATATATGCATGTACATATATATGTATATATATAGGTGTATGTAGTAGAGACAGGTTCATCCATTGCCTCCTGTTCTATGTTGTTTGTATATTTATTTGTCTGATCATTTGTTTTCTTTTGCATTATGCACTCCTTTCTTGTTTGTCATCAACAAGCTTATTGGTCCGACACTTGTTTCTCTCCGCATTTATATTTGTCTATACTTATTTTTTGCTGTTACTTTCTTTATGTATTTATATGTATTGTATTGTTTGCTTGATTAAAAAAATAAAATAAAATGTTGTTTAACTCCTCCTAGACCATTTGTCCAATTTTCACCAAAATCAAATCCTATCATCTCTTGACCGTGCCAACAAAAAGTTATGGATTTCGTGTCAGTGGACGAAACCGTTTCCGTATACCGCAGCAGCAAAGTTGAGGCATGATGCCAAAAAAAATCATCTTTAAATGTCTTTAATTTCTCAGTTGCAGTTGGTCTGACACTCCCAGCCATGTTGGCATGTTTTACTGTCTTCTTAGCGCTTGGCCCCGATAATTGCTACTTGAAGCTACATTTTTTCTTTTGTAGCTCTGTTTGCTGTAAAATTTTAAAAATGTGGACTGTCTTCACTATGCCTGATGTTTCAAATATTATGTCTTTAACTTTCCGCTCAAAAAAAAAAAAAAAACCTCTCGGCATAAATCCCTTACCTTATACATAAGATAATGCGGCAATCTTGTATGTTGGCTATGCTTGTGTTCTACAAAAGAAAAACTTCAAATGTCAAATATGACCCCCACCCCACCACACCCCACCCCACCCCACCCCACCCCACCCCACAAAAATAGACAATGCATTTGTTAAAAAAAAAAAAAAAGAAGAAAAAGAGCAACTTTATTGTGAATGAGTAGTAGAGACAATGAATGAGCATGAATGTCTATAGACAGTGAATTCTGTAATGGGCTTGCACTAATATTGCTATATAAACAATACTGCATGAACAAATATTTAAAAGACAGGGATCAATGCAGCACCAGTTTAAGAAAGTGTGTTGCATTTGAAATATTTTGTATAGTATCACAAGGTTTGGTGACTTAAACACAATCCATAGTACACAATACAGTTGAGGTTGTAGTAAAAACCTAGTCTCAAATGATTCCCCTTTTGCCAGAATAGTTCTGACATCTGTTATCAGTCATACAGCAATTGTCAAGCCTAATTTTTCTTCCCAAGGCAGTTAAGTGCAAACTCCACCGCTCAGCCAATTTTACTGCACAATCGTGAAGTCACCAGTCCAGAAAAGTTCTGACTTCAGAAAAATCATGGATGGATTACTGCAACAAACTGTAATGTTATCTATGAGGATCCACTAACAACACTACATTAAGTTTAAGGTTAGGTTTAGGGTAGGGCTGCATGATTAATCAAATTAAACCGCACGCAAATTGGGAAAGGCTGAGCAATTTTTTATGTGCAACTTGTCAGTGAAGCACTGCTCTGTGATCAGTAGCAAATGCTGCTCCATCTGAAAGTCAGATGGCGCTCTCACGCAGAATCTCCAAATATACCCTGCAGAAGTACGATAATGCACGTCATTCCAGGAAATCCTTATGGGCATCGTACTATCGCTGTAGCTGAATAACAGATGATAGAAATGCTTTGATTGATTAAACATGAATAATAGACAAATAACTACAAAAAATATATGGTTTATCTAGGTTCTTTGAGCCTTTTTGGGTATTTTCATGATAATAAAGTTATATATCAATACTAAACGACATATCCTTTATCTCACAGAAGGATGTTTTCAAACACTCAACTGACATTATGAAGTGAGATTTGAGTAAAAACATGTCTTTTGTTGGACAAGAGGTTCATAAATGCTTCTCATGTTTGGAAAGATGTTTGAGACGTGTTGCTTTTTCACATGCACGTTTATAAGCGACTCAAACTCGCAGTGCTTTCAGATGAAGCGCCATATCCTACTGATCACAGAGCTGTGCTTCACTGACAAGTTGCACATAATAAAATAAAAAAAATTATCCCAGCCGTTGAGATTTCATATTCACACTAAGCCAAATCGGTTTCAATGCGATTTTGGGTAAATTGCAATTAATCGTGCAGCCCTAGTTTAGAGGTTAGTATTTTCCAGCATCATGGAGGCAATTGGCATTGTGATTGACAACAAAATGAAACCTTTTGAATTGGCTGCAGGGTTGGCTTTGGCTTAATTGGTTTGGGCTTGAAAAAAAGAATCAGTTTATTAAAGACGCCAGTGCAGTTTTCGGTCCAGTTGTGGGGGGTGGGGGTAACAACAAAAGCCTTGAGCCATTTATTGACTGAAACCAGACCAACATTAATGGGAAGAAAGCCCAACCATGACTTTTCACCATAGGTCACCATGTTTTCAATTTCAAACATATCTGAAACCAATCTGACAATACACAGAAATATGAACCACAAATTAAAATGCCCAGCACAACATTGTCAACACAACAAGGACAAGCATAACACTGCTTACACGTTGATTAACATGAATAGACAGAATTTCTAATGTAAAAATACCTCATTGGATACATCTATAGATAATGGTGCATACTTTTGGAAAATGACAGAAAAGGAAAGACAAGAATTATGAAAGCAATTAACCCTTTACTGTAAACGTGAATTAACCAATCTGTATCTAAATTGAATGAAAAAATAAAAGTGCCTTTAGGTAATCATTAGTTCAGGCAAAGGCATCAAGCTACATATTAGCTTAACCCCTCCCAAATAACCCATTTTTTTCTTCTAAATAACCAATACATTTTTTTTAAGTTTTGTAAGATCTTGAAACACCCTAATTGAGATTGTTTTATTGAAAAATATGGCTCTGATTAAATGTAGATGCTTAAAAATATTTATACACTAAGATTTGGAAGAGTAGTTTGACCGTAGTTTAACTACTTTAAAATATGTAGCTTGTAGATGTAACCTTGCAAACTACAGTTTTAAAATAGCTTCCCCAACACTTTTTCTGTTTTTCTTGGTTTTTCTGTTTTCTCTGTAATTGTGGGAACCCAGCTGTGATCAGGGTTTTGTCAGCAAGCACTCGGGGTTAAAGTTTAGGATTATACATTTATACTGAAGGCATTTGTGCTATTGACCAAGTAAGATTACCATACTCTCCAATGATTCAAATTCATTTCCCATTAAAATATTTGTAGATTATGGACTTCAATGTCAATCACATTATGAACTATGGGTAAGTGCAATCAGCAGCAAGTCAATAAATCTTTTTAATGTGGGAGCCTACATTTTTAGATCTTTAGATCTAAAGGGACTCAAAGGCTTTCAGTAGGGGAAGTCCTGTTAAAGCTCTGGCAAAACATAAGGTCCACTATAACTAAAAAGCTTTAGTAGCACCTTTTTTTCTTTCTCTTTTAGGTATTGTAAAATAGTAAAATCAATAGTATTTCACTTAAAGGACAAGCTCGGTATTTTACACTTAAAGTCCTGTTTTCAGATCGTTTCTGATGAAATAGAACGGTTAAGATTGAAATTTGGACACATGCTGCTGGCCCGAGAATTTTCGGTTTCTGTGGTAGCACCCCCCCACCTCCACAATGGTTGCATAGTTGCACTGGAACAATCCTTCCTAAAACGCATTAAACTTTAATTTACAAAGACGTGAAACTCACCGAAGTGGTCAGGGGTGTTGCTACCACAGAAACCAAAAATTCTCGGGCCAGCAGCATGTGTCCAAATTTCAATCTTAACCGTTCTATTTCATCAGAAACGATCTGAAAACAGGGCTTTAAGTGTAAAATACCGAACTTGTCCTTTAAATTAAATATGCTGCTACTAATAAAATCACCAAGCTTTAAAATACAATTTGAAGGAATTTGCAAGGTTAGGTCAGTCATATAATTGTTGAATTTTTATATTAAAATCAACCACTGAACCGTGAAACTCCATGACATGATTTCTCATCATGTGGACCAAATTATTGCTCTTGATTAAATTATGGAAAAAAACATTGAAAAGGGCTATGTGGAGACTCTTCAAAGAAAGAAAGTGACATGTTTGGAATTTAAATTTTTGACAGAACTATATTTAATACCCCTGCAACCAGCAAGTTTGGCAACTATCTTTGAAATAATTAGCTATAGTGCAAACGATTACAATAAAAAGCCCATATCTGACAAACTTTTTAGATATCTTAAATGAAATAGAAAGATAACTGATGTGAAACACATACAACCAAAACCCAACGCATAAATAAATGCATTAAGTACAATCAAAATCAGCACAAAATAATAAAATACTCAAAGTTCTCAAGAACATCAAGAAAGGTGAAAAACAGACTCTGTAAACAACTGTCATTATAAACCATTCATAATATTCAGAACCACAAAAAAAAAAAAAAAGTCTTGCATACTGAATTTAAAATGGTTAAATGACAAAAAAAAGTTTCAAAACTGCTACCCAACCTTAATACAAAATGTTATCTCTGTTATCTATTTGTGCATTTCAGATTACAGTTAGGCTCAGATGGAACAGAAACCTTCACACTGGGTCTACATCGCAAGCAAATGATGCAATGCAACAAAACTGCAACATTCTCATTTTAAATTTAAACATCTGTCCACAGTGCTGCAAGTATGTTGACAACTGGAATGTTTTCGTTTTTTTTGCATCTCATTGCTTGTTTGCAGTGTAGACAACGTACAGTTTAACTTGAAAGTTAGGAGTGTAAAAAAACAAATGACAAACAGTAAATAAGCCTCTTGGTTACTGGTACTCTAAGAGAAAAAAAGTAACTGATGAGAAATAAAGAATATTATCCAGCGATGAAACCTAAAAGTGTCTGTGTTGATATAGGCAGTTAGGATGGACGTTTATTTTTATTTTTATATATGGCTAGCTTATGGACTTACTTTTACCCACACCCATCCAATCAGTGTCCCATAGAGCCAGGTATTGAGATAGAGTTTTCTACCTGACTCTGTTAACAGCATTGGTAAAGTGAGACCACCCAAAATCAGCAGAGAAGGCAATGTCTTTGTAAGACTAAGAGGTGACTTTCGACCTTCTCCAGGGAACCTGCACTTTTTCTCAGGGTCTTCAGACTCATAGAAAGTGGTAAGAAGCCTAAACAGAGAGAGTAACACATTAGTAACACATGCTTTGAACATTTACTTTGATGCAACTAGATTAACGGGAGTGACATGACTTATTTTAAAAGTCTAGCATTTCTTGTACGCCAAACCAAAACAGCAATGTAGCGTGATGAACGGCAACATTGTGCAGATTACAACATGACAAAAATAGCAGTTTTACAGATGATAAAATATTTCTGTACTACTTTAAAGTACAGTAGGTAGTCAACCAAAATGCCAATGTCTTGCAATTCTTCTGGCAGGATAATTTTATTTGTTAAATACAAGCCAGTCACAACTGAAAATACCAAGTCACTACCAGGTGGATGGAATTTGACATTTTAATTTCTAAATAAAGAAAAAAACTATTTAAAAATTACTAGTAGTAATAATAATAATAATAATAATAATAATAATAATAATAATATTATAGCATTATAACATTTAATGTCTGTAGTAGCAGATTAATTATTGTTGCACGCAACTCAGGAACAACTGATGACGGGCATGGTTTGATCTTTGGTTGACCAATCAGGGAAAAGTACATCTCATTCCTGCCCACATGTAGAGATAGAATATTTAAAGGAGAAGTTCACTTTTAAAATGAAAATTCTGTCATCATATACTCACCCTCATGTTGTTTCAAACCTGTATGAATTTCTTTCTTCTGCTGAACAGAAAGGAAGATATTTAGAAGATTATCAGTAACCAGACAGTTTTTGGCTCCCATTGACTTCCATAGTATTTTTTTTCCTACTATGGAAGTCATTGGGACCCAAAAACTGTCTGGTTACTGATAATCTTCTAAATATCTTCTTTTCTGTTCATCAGAAGAAAGAAATTCATACAGGTTTGAAACAACATGAGGGTGATTATATGATGACAGAATTTTCATTTTAAAAGTGAACAACTTCTTTAAAGGTCCCATTCCATGGATTATTTTTATTATTTTATCATGTTTCCAGGGGTGCCCTTATAATGTTAGTATGTTTTTTAGATCAAAAATTGTTATAATTTAGAAATAAAAGGCATTTTTCCTAGCCTGATTTCATTCCCTGGTTTGAACACTCTGTTTGAAGGGGCGTGTCTGCTGTGAGACTTCAGTGTAAACGCCCACTGCTGTGATTGGCTGACATGCTTGCATATGAAATATCTGGCATTACATGTGGAACTATCTGGAAAACTTTTACTATTACAGCTATTATACGTTTTTACTATTACAACTATCGGGATTAACGAATCGTGAGAAGTTTTTTAAGTATTTAGATCTATTTCAATCACATAAAAAATTGCAGTGAGCATTGAGCAGATGACAGTCTGTTGATCGCGTGAAAAAAGATCTTATCATTGCAACGCAGTTTCTGCACTCACTAATGATTTCACCAATGCAAACATGAGGCATATAAATACAGTAAGAGCTTCGTTGTGCAGTGTAACAGCGTCATTGATTTCATAACAAGTTTTGGCAAGTGTCCAGATAAACTCGCGCTGTGTGATTGATTGACAGCTTGGACGATTGGAAAGGGATTGTTCTTTGATCGCTTTCTGTATATTAATCACAGTTTAAGTAAGATTATTTTCATCCTACTAAGAGAAACGATGTGGAGTTGATCGCTACTTCCATATTAAATCACTACTTACCGCTTGCTGGAATATAGTTGAAATTGCGCCCTTCGTCAGTATGAAACGCTGAGAGAAGCCTGCTTGATATTATCCCAGGTTAGAAAAACAGTCCGTGGTAAAATGGACAGAGCAAACTAACAACTTCGAATTAAACTTTTGCGGTATCCGATTATAGATAAACATCAACCGTCTGTTGATATTTTGCCATCAATACGCCTGTGTTCCTGTGGGCGGAGGTTAGTCTAAACACGGTTCTGGTGATGTCACTAATGAAGGAAGTAGAGGGGTGTAGTCCAATCGAGCCGTTTTTTGTAGTCAACTTCTGTTAAATAAAATATCTCGCTTGGCATTGAACTTTGAGCGTTATAATTTTACAGATATTATTTATACTCTAACAACAACATTACACACTAACTAAACTTTGAAACATGGAATCGCATGCAACGGGACCTTTAAGCTGTTTATTAATTTTCTACCCCTGAACATTGATTATAAGGTCAAAATTTTCCAAACATATAAGATGTTTTTGAACATAGCAAACCATATAAAGATGTTTTTGTCTTTCATAAAGGAAGCTGTAGCTTAATCTGTGATAATCACATTTTTGTGCTTAGCTTTGAACAGTTATCTGCAGCCTTTTTAACGCTCAAGTTGGATCAACATCGGAAAAGTGGAAGGAATAAAGTAATTACGCAATTCTTCTGGCAGGATCATTTTATTAAGCAAAATATTACCATTAAATATGGTCGCACTCAGTCACCTTTATATGTTTGGTCTAAACGCAACTGCTCTCGTGTTTTGCCGCAGGAAAGCAAATGCAAGTAAATTTTCTATCATCTTTGCAGGACTGTGATATGAAGAGTGTGCAAAGTAACATTTTAGCATTTTAGTACATACTACAACGTGAAAACTGTGTTTTCAGATTTTTCCACTTTGAAACATTTTTAAAAAGCTTCATTTTAGTTAATAAAAACGCCATCTCAGTGTGGAAGGACGGCCAAAACGGAAATGAAAAAGATGCATTTTTTAACTAAAACGTATTAGTGTGGACAATGCCTGAATACCATCAAAGGAGTTGTTTTTTGGTTTTAACCAAGCCCTAACACATCAGGGAACGGGGATGAGAAGCTTCTAAAATGTTTGAGTGTACCCTCTCTGTCTTTCTTACAGAGCTCTGTATGTTTGATTGACCTTCTTGCAAGAATAAAAAGCTTATAAAAGACATCATTATTATTAAAGTTTATTTTTTTCACAATCAACATAAAAAGCATAAGCTGAATTGTTGCTTTTTTGTTGTTGTTTTTTTAAATGAAACAGGTGCTGTTTTCAAATTTTTCTGCTTTCAATATTAAATTAAAAGAAAGAATGATACGCGGATTATACTGTTGATTGAAACATTCCTTCCTTTTTTGTTAGTATTAATTTGTTCCCATGATTTAACAAAAAATAAAAATAAAAGTAGTAATGATATAGCCATGATATATTTATGTGATTTGTGCAGAAAGAGTTTTGGTGTGCGGATGGCAAGGAGGTCCTTGTACCTTCTGGTAATATGATTTTCTACTTAAAAGAAACAAAGAGAAATGAGAAACGATTTGATTTTTGTTTTAAGAAACGGAAAAATTAAAATTAAGCTAGAATCTTCGTATTTTTAGTTGATGGGTAAATTTTTTTATTATGCTTTAATATTTGTTTCGCATGAGTGGCCCGGCCCTGAAACATCCCTTTTCAACTCTTTCTGTCTTCTGTATACTGTGCCTGTCCCAACGTTTCTTCATACGGTTTGGCTGTTGCATATATTTCGTCAATATACATCTAACATCTCGTATAGAGCACAACAGCACACTTCTCGGGTCAGCGTCAGAGCGATCAGAGCATTGTCAGAGCGATCAGAGCATCGTTTCCTGATAACAGTGGAAAGAACTTAAAATACTCCGTCATTTTTGTTCATAGAGATAAGAGTAAGACATCATTCAAAACTGTAAAGGGCTACTTTTATTTGTACACACTCACAATAAAAACTTTCTGAAACGTGTTACAAAAATGAACCGAAACTCAGACATGAAAAAAAAATGTCTATAGAAAGCTTGAAATGTCTACATCATTTTCTGATCATTTAATCCATATGAAACTAATAAGAAGTACAGTCTGAGCTCATTATCATACGTGAAGCACGGCTATGGTAATGATCCATGTGAACATGTAAACATCACCTCCATAAAACTAAGCAACTAGCTTCATCAGGTTATATACTTTTCATGTTTTTTGGAATAAACTCACGCTGAGAGGAATAAGCCTTGAATTTAACTCTGAGTAAGAATGTGATGCAACATGCGGCTTGATTAAGTGGAGGATAGACTATCATTTCTGATTAGTTAAAGTGCTATTTTTACTTAAACCTGTACACTGTTTACTAGTTGGGCTTTTCCAAAACTATATCCTACATGGAAGATGCAGGACGTTAAATGATCTGGAATAACGACAGTAAAAGCATTGATATGATCTCGCTTCAGTTCATAATCTCGCTTCAGTTCAGCACATTCGACCAGGTTGCTTTGTGTAAATGCTCATGTGGTGGAACAGCGCAAAAAACAGCCTACTCTCCACCTACCGACTAAATTTAAACTTTTGGAGGGATTTAAACTTTGTCAGCTGGAGACAAATGTTTGGTTTTGTAGATTTGAAAATCATGCTTTCCCCATTATTGTTGAATCACAGAAGCTACACCAGTTACTTTTGCCAAGAGATTTCTAATTTATTATTTTTATACATGTGTCAGACATACGAGAGAAACAGGCTTAGAAGAATAAGGCTACAGGTGAGGTGGTCTTCATTCCAAATTTCTCTGTTTCCCATTTCTCTATTCCCTCACCCCATCATGCCAGCTGTAATGGTTTCTCTGTTTTTCTCCTGCCTCACTCCTCATGCCTCTATGTTTCTCTGAGTCAGTACAGTAAGATTGAGCTTATATACACCACTGAGGGACTTACAACTTCCTTGTAAGGTAGAAAAACATGTTGCTTATGTTTAAAATGGAACGTATACATCATGCTTAAACATGGCACAATCCACTTTCCATATTAAGAAACTATCCCTCGGTGTATACATTTGTGGTACATTTGCATCAGTCAAAACATTCCTTTCCTTGTAAAGAATATGCCAACTTTTTATGTACACATTTGAAGTTTCATCGTCAGTGGAACATGTTACATTGCACATACTTCAATGTTTATCTTGCTCCCAGCTCCTCTCCCTCTTTCTCTGCTCAGCATACATGTATAAACACAGGGGCGGTTCTAAAGGCAGGGCCACAGGGGCCCTGGCCCCTGCTGAAATCTTTTTGGCCCCTGTTAGGGGTGGGGAAAAAAAATAGATTCCTAGACGCATCGCGATGCGGACATGGACAATTCTGAATCGATTCACAAATGTCAAAAATCGATTTTCTAAAAAATGTGTATTTTTTTTCCCTAATAACGTAATATTGACGGAACGCAAAAGGCGGAACTCTAAAGTGGACGTGCAGTGCGCGCAGGGCCGGATTAACAATTTCCTGTGTCCTGGGCAACAAGACTCAAGGCCCCCCGTAGTTAGGGGGGTTGGGGGGCATGCTCCCCCGAGAAAATTTGGATTTCTCTGACCTACATATGTGCAATTTAGGACTTTTGAAGGCCAAAAAATTATAAGAAATAGGCTAGCTTTAAAACTTTGTCATTAGATTATTTGTCAATACCTGCTCTCTCCTCATCTTCATATTTCTTATTCTCTCAGTATTCTTATCCTGGCCTATTTCTACCCCTCCTAAAGCTGAACTTTGACTGATAGTCTTTTCATTTTTGTCTGTGTCAGTGACGAAAGTAAACAATAAACATAGGCTCAACTGATATTTATACGTTTTATGAATCATTTTCTTAGACATGTTAATTTACTCAAGGCTACCAGGAAAGCTGTAGCCTAAGTCAGTATTGTCATTAGGAACCTTCTGCAAGCTTTGGGATTTGAAAACGTCTGTTTTTAAATGTTAAAAGTCATTTTAAATAATACAAATTATAGACTACGTTTAACGCAGTTGGTGGAATTGGCAGACGTTCCCTTAAGCATCGAGCGCTATGGAAAAGCATTCTCAGGTATAATTATGCAGCATTAATGCATGAATGATTTTGAACGAATATTTCATCATGTCGATATACAATGGTCACATAATGTTAAAACTAATCTTGCTATTGATATCTTTGTTAGACTACCGACCCTATAGAACAAATGTCCGGCTAAAACGAACTTTACCGCGCTCAACCAGCGGGAGTGCGTTTCACGAATTAGTAATCGCTGGCGTTCAGCGGGGAGGGAGGAAAGTCTGCGTGAACCCGCGTAGATGCACTTTATGCAGTGAAGACTGAAAAGAGTTTGATAACTTTATTAAATTTCTGTGAATTTCCTACCTGTCAGGGCCCCCTAGATCTCATGGGCCCCTGGGCAAGTGCCCAGTTGCCCTAATGGTTAATCCGGCCCTGAGTGCGCGGACAGTCTGTGGCGTGCACAACAGAGATGCGCACATAACAGAGACGCATGATGGCTGAGCGCCAAATTCGAACAGCACCCTCTTCGTTAAAAGCTAACGTATGGAAAATTGCCAATTTCATTGTTATCTATTTAGTTTTTTTTGTATGAGAGCTGCTTTCTGTATTGTTTAGTTTTCACATCAATATGCTGTAAAACGATCTGTTATACGTACGTTATACTGCCCTGCAATATGTGCAATGCCAGTCACAAAAAGTTACATTTTGACTGCTCTCAGCAGATGTTCATTCACTTTTTTTGTATAAGCTGTTTTTGATTGTGGCATACAGCAAACATTTCAAGTCATAACTCTTTATTATTTAGTTGTGAATAAGAGCGGCTTTGTATGTTACTAATTATTCATGATATGCGTAAGTCCACATGCATTATGTTCATGGGCGTCGGAACCATTGTATATGGGTGGGACAAGACCCACCCACTTTTTAAGACCAATGATATTGGACCCACTTACTTTTACCATCTCTGATTCAGCGCATTTGTCTTTTCATAGCGCTGTCAGTCAAATCCAATTATTAGGGAATTCCCTAATAAATTAAACTCCGCTGAATCGCTACAGTATATTTCTCAACGAGCCGCAACTGACGAAAGTAATCGCCCGTTGTACCTTTCCAGTCAAATATTGCGTTGCAAACATCAATAACAGCTTTAAATTGTCATTGCTGGCAGATGACCATGGTATTAGCGGGATAATCCACGGATAGCTGTGCATTTAATGCACGACTTGGTGGCAAAGAACCGCCCGACGTGAAGTGGAGTTTAGTTTACTTGTTTTAATTAAAAGGCACCAGAATAGCCTACATGAAATGGTATTTACTCCAGTAACATTTTTCTGGGGGAGGGCCCACTCACTTTTTTTTTTCTTCCGACGCCCATGATTATGTTTGTATGAGAGCTGCTGGTACATAATTCTATATTTTTGAATGAAAACTGTTTGTGAATTTGCTACAACAAAATGTTTTTTTGTCTGAAGGATTATATTGCTCATTGGAAATAACAAGAGGATGTTGGTTAGAAGTCTATTATTAAATGCTAGAGATTCAGAATATGCTGAAGTTTGTATTAATTTACTACAAGTATGCTGCTAGTACAGGCACACATTTATTTTCATTTATGTTGGGACAAATGCTGGCAAATGTAACCTTACAGTTGACTTGCCAAATCACTTCCATTTGTTTTATTAATAAAATGAATATAGGAAGTATTGGAAGTAAGTTCGTTATGGGTCATCATAAATACTTTGCTTTAAAAGTACCAAGTAGTAAAAAAAAAAAAAAAAAAAAAAAATCGTTAATAATAGATAATCGTTACCCTCTGAATCGTAATCGAATCGAATCGTGAGGTGCCTAGAGATTCCCATCCATCAATCGTCGACGAGAAGAGCAACCGGAGAATTCTTCACAACGATCACAGATGCAATTCCACCCCCAAACAATTAACAATAATTTACTGTTTATAAGCGACGACATGATTATGAAACTTAAAAGGTGGAATTCAGAAAGAAGTGCATTGTGTCCTTTATGCACAGTATAAATAAATGAAAAAAATCATTAAGAACTTTACTGGTTCATAATTTTTTATTAGAGCGTTTGAAAAAGGAATGACTGCCGAAATGTATTTGCACCGTACTGAATAAATTATTTTGTGTGCTTGAATGTACCCTGTATTTGGCCCCTGAATGTAACATGTGGCCCCTTAATGGCCCCTGTTACAAAAAAATCCTAGAACCGCCTCTCAGACTCACTCGGACACACACTCTCACTCAGACACACAATCTCACTCAGACACACACACACACACACGCACTCAGACACACACTGACTTGACAAAATACATTATGAAATTTTTTTTATGAAAATGAATAAATAAAAATAATATTAAAAAAATAACATTAAACAATACAATTTTAATCTTCAGTTTCTTAAACCTAAAACGTTTTTCATTTCTCTTTATTTCTTTTTAAGTAGAAAATCGAATTACCAGAAGGTACACGGAAAGGTCCTTGTACCTTTGGATACGTTTTTTTGTTTTTTGTTTTCAAAATGGAAAAATTAACGAACCATTTAGTTATCATATTTTCTCATTAACGTTTTTATATTTTTGCTTTCCTCACAGTTTGTTCTAATGCATCAAATGGAAATACTATAAAATAAAAATGATAAATAAAACCTTTTTGGTCCAAATATTAATTTTATGTTAAAACAAATTCAATGGAGGATTAATGTTTTAACAAACCAACCTTTTTTTTTCTTCCTGTTGCCAGACTTTTTCATGGCCCCTTAAAGGTGCCTTGTGTAATGTCCGCCAAAAAATCAATTCATACTCCACATTCCATACCAGATGGGGGCAGTATACCTCCAGAAAATGAGTTGGTCTACTCTAGAGTAACAACCGAGAAACGGCATAGTCTCTATGCTCCGCCCCTACCTTCACAATGACCCTAGAGCCATAGCCGAGCCAACTCCTAATAGAGGACGTTTTGACTCCAGAGGAACGTTGGTTGATGTCAAGTGATTTTGAAATATGACATCTTCAAGCTACCTTTACCTTTACCAGTGAATATGTTCATATTCGTTTTGTTCATATAACATTTTTATTGTTAGTTTGAATTACATTAATTTGACAGACAGCATTCGCTGATGTTGACCAAGCTAGCGCCAACGTAACCAGAGCTGCCAACTCACACGCATTCACCGTGAGACGCACGCAATTGACACTTTTCACATGCTCTCACGCCACACATCAATTTTCTCATGCACAGAAAAATCGCGAAGCAAAGAGGACACGGAGACCGACAGACTAGACAGAGCAGGTTAGTTATGATATAAAAAAATCTCAGCTCTCAGATTCTGTCAATTTTATTATGCAATTCAAACAATAAATACCGTTTTGGCGCTTGTAAATGTTACACGACAGATCCCTAGCGCACGTGAACCGATCATCTCTACTAGCTAATAGTAAAAAAACACTGTTGAAAGATACAGTAGGCTACAACTTACCAAAATGTATTCCTCATACATAATATCGACCAATCAGTGTTTTTTATCAGCGTGAAGAGGTCAATAACATAGCTGGAGAACAATGTCAGATTTACCTCAGGAAAGCCATTTAATTTACTCTGGTTCTGTTCCTTTTTTTTATCAGATTTTATTTGCAAAAATGTAATCGAATAGAGGATTTGGAGAATCGTGACACCCTTATAAATGATTAATAAGTGATATGTTAATTATTGTATGTATGTTTTGTAGATTCAGTTATACGTCATTTACAATTGATTAGTTAATGATTAACTAATCATTTACAAAACATGAATATGCGTTTCATAAATGTTTAATAAATTATGTTTTGTAGCAATTAAAGGGTGCAGAAAGTGTTGTAAATGCCTTGTATACACGTACAGATAATTTGTAACAGGCAAGTAACAATGTTCAACACAATGATGTGTAAGCGCATGAATAAATAATTTACAACACTTTCTGCATCCCCTAATCTAAAGTGTAAACTATACATCACTTGTAAATGTGTTACATATCATTCGTAGATTACCACTTCAAGAATCAATAAGGCATAAGATCAACAAATCTTATCTACGAATGATGTGTAACACATTTACAAGTGATGAATAGTTTACACTTTAGATTAGGGGATGCAGAAAGTGTTGTAAATGATTTATTCATGCGTTTACACATCATCTATAACAGGTGTTGAACACTGTAGTGTGTACTGCAGTGTAAGTGCTGACTGGTGAGGGTATAGACAGCTGTCTTCTCTGAAATACATGGAGTCTTTAACCACCTGATATGAGCAAAACATAAAAAAAATTGTTACAATTTATTAAACATTTATGAAACGCATAGTCATGTTTTGTAAATGATTAGTTAATCATTAACTAATCAAATGTAAATGACTTATAACTGAATCTACAAAACATACATAAAATAATGAACATATCACTTATTAATCATTTATGAATGCATAGTCATGTTTTGTAAATGATTAGTTCATCATTAACTAACCACTTATAAATGACTTACAACTGTACAGCTGTGATCAGCTGTTTGGCCAAGATTTCGATGTTGTTATGGAAAGGTCGAAGCTGATCGGTTGGTTATCACCACATGACCTACGGTGAGCTTGCGACATTCTGAAAAGTTGAGATGTTTTCATCTTGCCGTGGCATAGGCACACCTGGAAAAACGAGCTCGCCACAATGCATGCGTGTCGTGACCGTGTTGCTTCTATTATGAGCGCGCCTACATTTGAAATAATGAATTTGCACGGGCATTTAGGAGAGTATTGCAAGATGCTGCTCACATTAAAAAAAATTACAATCATGATTTTTCCTGAAAAATTATGTTATAATTATAGGCCTAAATACCTTGGCTTTTTTTGGGGATATTTAATTTTATTCTATCAATCAATAAATTCCACTAGAAACAAACGTTGTTGTATTATTTTATTTTAATACTGTGAAGCTGCTTTGATACAATCTGTATTGTGAAAAGCGCTATACAAATATACTTGATTTGATCTGATTTGATTTGGTATCAGCTTGTGTTTTCATTGATGGTATAATTAATATAACTAAAATTCATTTGGTTTGTCATGATTGATTTTGTTCATAATCAGTAAAATAAAATAAAAATCTTCCAACAAGAATAAACACATATGAACAATTAAATTATTGCTGTAATATTATGACCGCCGCTAGCATAGCTAGCGAAAGCGGTCATATAAGGATTGTCAAAGTTTTTTTTTTTTTTTTCGTCATCTACTGAATTTTTCGTCAATGATACCAGGGACACGGAAACACCGGGGAACATGAAATTTGGTGGGCATGTAGCCCCACTAGACTTTTACGGAAAAATTTCGTTTGGTCCCCGGGGGCCACTCCCCCCCCGCGCTGGGCCCCCCCAAACCCAAAAAATTCAGTTTTTCCTAAATAACTACCTGAACCGTGGCACCGAGGATGAAGAAATGTTTATGGTATGTTGGTCTTAAGGGCCCACATCAACCTAGCCCATAATCGATTGTCAAAGTTTTTTTTTTTTTTTCGTCATCTACTGAATTTTTCGTCAACGATACCAGGGACACCGAAACACCGGGGAACATGAAATTTGGTGGGCATGTAGCCCCACTAGACTTTTACGGAAAAATTTCGTTTGGTCCCCGGGGGCCACTCCCCCCCCCGCGCTGGGCCCCCCCCAAACCCAAAAAATTCAGTTTTTCCTAAATAACTACCTGAACCATGGCACCGAGGATGAAGAAATTTTTATGGTATGTTGGTCTTAAGGGCCCACATCAACCTAGCCCATAATCGCTCATTTGTGATTTGCGCCCCTTCCCATAAAAAATGAAAATGCAATATTATTCTGCTTTAATCGCCCCTATCTTCAGATGAGATGGGGGGGGGGGGGAGATAAAATAAATTCATTTATGTGCACATTTAGTGACTGTACACTCATCGGCCTGTAGATGGTGCTGTTGAGCGAAGGGTTGCTGGTTTAGGATGATACTGTCACACACACACATGCAGGAATACAAACAAACGCAAGCATGCACACACACTGACATCCACACGCACACGCACAGACACACACACAAACACACACGCGCACACATGTACGCACGCATACATACACGCACAGACACACACACACACACACACACACACACACACACACACACACACACACACACACACACACACACACACACACACACACACACACACACACACACACAGACACGCACACTTGAAAAATCCTCACATTTCATATAATATTTTACATCCTATGAATACATTTTATCAGCGTTATGGACATAACATGAAATACACACACTTTACAAGTGTCCTACAAACTCTGTGAATTATTAAACAAACTGCCGATGTAGCATGAAAAAGACTGCGCGTTCGTGACGTCACGTAATACGCAATTACTGGGTGTTTTAATTCCTGGGTGTTTTAATATTAAAAAGCCAAAAAGAAAATTTTCTTCAGGACAGAAATTTTTCAAGCGTGACCTTTTCAACGTAATTGCGTATTACGTGACGTCACGAATGCGCATCACAGAACAGAGCAAGGCGAACATTTGTGCTTATAAAACTTAAACTTTTTTATTTATTTTTGAAATGACCGATCGTTTCGCTAGATAAGACCCTTATTCGTCGTCTGGTATCGTTTAAAGCCCTTTGAAGCTGCAATGAAACTGTCATTTGGACCTTGAACCATTTGGGTCCCACTGGACTTCATAATATGGGGGGAAATCCTGGAATGTTTTCATCAAAAACCTTAATTTCTTTTCGACTGAAGAAAGAAAGACATGGACATCTTGGATGACATGGGGGTGAGTAAATTATCAGCAAAAGTTTTTTTAAAAGTGAACTTCTCCTTTAATTTCGAAACTATCCCAGCAGCGTTTCACGCTCATATTCTGTAATCACATTTAGGTATATTAATTCCGCCGTCACATCACATAATTAAATTATCCACCAAATTGTCATTTTCTCCTTAGAGTAAATTACTTGAACAAAGAAAACATTTTGGCATTAGGCATTGGCATTAGTTAATGCCTAAAAATGTAAGAGTTTTAACTTATAAATAGAATTTAGTTTAATTAATTTCGTTAAATTAAATGGTAACATGATTTATTGAAAATATATAAGTGGTTCTTAAGTCAATACTTTTTTAATGGCTTGTCAACTTTCCATTCCTCTGCATAAGTAACACACCTAGTAACAGCAGGGTTTGCTGAATTATGCATTTGAAGAACCAATCATATTGTAGGAAAATTATGTAATGAATCATGTCACCTTTGCCATGCTCCTATTCTATAAAAACTGTTGTATTCTTTTTGCTGATGGGATTCTCTCTGAAATTAGTCTGAGATCCTCCGGCCGTGATTAAAGCACATTCGAAGGCATTGTCTGGAGTCTGTCTAGTTAATGCTGAAAAGCAGGTTAGTGGAACACTAGAGACCTTATTCCCAAGTGATAGTGTTCAAAAAGGAACGAGACGTCGTTCGACTCAGTGTGAAACTCTTAGGCAGGGTTAGATTGCGGTCAGGTAACTATAATTCTTAGGCATTTTATGCGGTCAGAATAGCTACTCTTAAGCGTCAACCAATACGGTCAGATGTGAATTCACCAGAGTATAATTTTATAAAGGGTCGACTGTAGACGCCCCACGTAAACTTAAGTCAGGTGCGTAGGGGAAAATCTACCACAGGGACACTTAATATTCAACAATATTACTGATCTGACGCGGTTGTATAAGAACTGAACTGAGCTGGACGATGACAATTTTCTGCAGAACTGCTTTATAGATTAAATGAACTAATTTAATAATTGAAGATCTTTACAACAGAACTGAATCAACTCTGAACTGACTTCAGCTGAACCACAGCCAAAATGCATAATTTCTGTTATCATTGTAAAGCTCCTTTGAAACTTTCGGCATTTTATAAAGTGCTACATAAGTAAAGGTGACTTGACTCTGCCCAATTTAGGTAAGCTTTTCTTGACAATTTGGGTGCATTTAGTAATGACATGATACACAGTGTAATGTGCAATTAACTTGCAAAGGTAAGCCTTTTTTTTTTTACTGAACTTGATGTACAGTATTGCACAATACAGATTAATAAAGTTCTATTGAACCTTCTTTCCCATTCCTGTAAGCATTTCTCTGCAGTTTTAAAGGAGCGTAAATATGACACTGGATCTGACACACAAAGCCTCTATAAATTGTTTTTTTTTTTTTTCCAGTACATTGTTTTTGTGGACTATGTAGGAGCCATTTATTTGCCTTATTTGAAGGATAATTGTGTTAATCTTTGTTTTCTTGAGAAGTGCACCCTCTGCAGGACAGGAGAAGCTTAAAGGCCTAAGCGTGGCTTGTAGGAGTGTGGCCTGCTGGGAGCACACGGCCTTTAGACCTTGCCTTGTTTGTTTGCCAGCAAAAGTTGTTTTGATTTCATTAAGTTTGCATGACCTTTTCTCAGTTTACATCCGTTTATTTTCTGTAATCAAGTTTATAATAAACAATAAGAAAAGCATATGCAACTTGGGCCTCATTTAAACTGCAGGTCTTGATGCCCAATTCTGATTTGTTACCTTTATCTGATTTTTTCGATCGTCCGTTTACACGTTCTTTCAATTGTGACCCATATCCGATTCATGTGTTTACACTTGCCACCTGCTATCTGAAACATTGCGCATGCGTAAAGTGGGTTCTTGCACAGATGGACGAATGTGAAATATGCTGGATGCAAGCTTTGCGATATAGCCTATGCGAAGTTCGGCAAACAAGAGCTTTAAGAGCAGTGGGTATGAAACTTTAGAATGAGCAAGCCAACCTTTGATATGTTGTGTCAACGTTTGTCCCCATTCCTTTGATATGCTGTTTCAACGTTTGTCCACATTCCTTTGATATGTTGCGTCAACGTTTGTCCACGTTTTGCAGATGCGCGTCGGAGTTGCTCTTGTCATTAAACCGCGGAGATAGCCTAATGCCTCAGAAAATCCGATCTGCCTGTTTACATGACAGTCGCATTGGCACATATCTGATTTATATCTGATTTATTTCCACATATGAATGAGGCCTGAAACCGATCTGGAAATATCCGAATGCATGCGTTTTTTTCCTGTTTACACTGTCATAGGACACATCCGATCTGTGTCACATGTGAGCGAAAAATCGGAATTAGGTCACATTTCACTGACAGTATAAACGAGGCCTTGGTGGACAATGGATTTTTAAGACAAAGGAAGTGTCTAACCCCTCAGCAGACCCAAGTGACTAATGGGCCAACTTGATTAAGGATAGTCACTACAGACTATCTGATAAGAAACTGGGACTATCAGACAATCCATGTTATAAGACATATTTGAAAGAAATATGCAACAGAAATGTTAATTACTTAGGTGGAAGGGATTTAGACCATACAGAAGATGGACTGGGTAAACTAATCAGAAGAGATAGCCGTTTCAATGATGCCATCTGTATATGTAGCTTTTAGCTGTAACTCTTGCAAACTACAGTTTCAAAATAACCTCCCAAACACTTTTTCTGACCAATGAATTTCCAGGACCTTTCCAAGTTTTCCATGATATTGGGAACCCTGCTGTGATCAGTGATTGTCAACATACCATAAACAAAATAAATAAGTGTTCAGTTATGTAGCTGGTGTCTGTGATGGACTAGGGGCTATTTTGCATACTCACTTGTCTTTGATTTCAAATCTTTCATGTAGCCACCTGCGGAAGAAGATGGGCTCTGCAGGAATTTCCCTTATGTCCACACGGTTGAAGTGGATGTGCACCCTGGGGCATTCCTTGCACAGGAACTCTACACACAGAGAAACTGAATTAGAGAAACGAAAGGCAGACAACAAACAGAATATGACAACCTAGGGCTGGGCGATATATCGATATAAAACAAATATCGATATATTTTTAAATGTGATATGGAATTAGACCATATCGCATATATCGATATAGTTCAAATTTGTGCTGTGATCCTTGCTCCAAGCAAGCTGCTGACCCGGAGCTCTCTGCACTGCTCCTCGCGCCCCGGCCACCGCCCCTCCTTTTCCACTCTGCGTGCGTGTTTAGAGCATGTTATGTTATGAGAGGCGAATCATGACTACTTCAGAAAACCCAGCACAATAGGAACTACCAGGCAGTGACATAAGTGTACACTGAAATAAAGTCTTTCACCTCAGAAAAACAGACTTTCTTGTCTTGTCAGCCGCAATACTGTACTCGTAGCGCACACTCATCAATTGCACGCGCAAATGCGGCGCGCTGTGTATCGCCTCACTGTATATAAAGTGCAAAAGAAACTACGAGCATGCAACGCCGTTACGTTGTAAATTACACGAAATAAAAGTAATTTCATTCTATTCACCAGGAGCAGTTTCCATGTTTCATTAACAGTTCTTGTTAGTATTGTGTATTCACCATGGTAACTGTCGTTTCCATATTACCCCAAAATGGCACTTTATTTTTCTTTGTGTTATTTTTTATATTTTTAAATGACTGTAGTGGCTCATACCAACATTGTATTAACAAAAACTAGTTTGGGACTGCTACAATTTATGTGTATGTTAAGTAAAGGGGGACAGTACTTGTGTGTGTTAACAAATTTTGTGTAAACATGAGTTATAATTTGCCTAATATATATATATATATATATATATATATATATATATATATATATATATATATATATATATATATATATATATAAATTATAACACATTTACACAAAATTTGTTTATATATATTCAATGTAAATTTTGATAATCATAATTAATAAATCGCAATAACAATTCCAAGGGAATAATCGGCAATTATGATTTTTGTCATAATCGTGCAGCCCTAAGGTGAAGAAACCTGTTTATTTATTCATTCATTTGATTTTACAACTGTTCACTGAAATAGCCGGTTTCAATAAAACTACTTGTGACATGTCATATTTGGCTTTGACTTTGACTAAACATTTGCTCGCACTTTGCGGAAAAAATATCGGGATATATATCGTATATCGATATTCAGCCTAAATATATCGGGATATGACTTTTGGTCCATATCGCCCAGCCCTATGACAACCATCAGACAGAAGACAAACAAACAGAATATGTTTGGTTCGGGTTGTATCACAGTTTTAGGGTCATAATTTCAGTACGGTTGGTATGTGCCATGTTCAGAAAAAAAAAAAAAAAAGGACTACTGTCAAATAAAAATAAGGAAAATAAGAACAAATAATCAAACTACAAGGAATAGCACAAATGAATACAATAGAGCAAAGATCCAAATAAACAGTACTTATCAGGTTTTTCATGTAACAGTATTTTCAGGTCCAGAAATTGAATAAAGTAATCAAATGTAACATAACACTGCATATAATCTTCCCTGTATAAATTAAATAAAGATTAATCCAAATTAAAAAGTTACAAAAGTTATTCAGTCAAGAACAGGGATAGTTTTTTTTTTTTGTCTTTTGTTAATTAATTCAAAAGAATTAGAAAAAGAAAAATGCACAGATCCAATGTACTGATACTGTACACGTGTTGTTTTTCTTGACCGTTTACGCTCACTTAAGAAACCACCGACTATGCTTGCTAGGATACTCGCAAATATAGACCTAATTTTTGTGTGAGTTTGTCCATTCAAATGAAAGAAGATTTGAAAGTGAACTCAATGTAATATTCACACGCTGTCTGAGATGTGGATTTCCATGTGCACGCTAATTTTTTAACTTGCATATAATGCATTAATTATAAAATATATATCTTTTTTACTTTTTAATTGTATTTTTGTTATATAGAAATAAATGGTGTAAAATGTACTACTTTGAAGATGAGACTGTTTCAGTTTCCCTTTTTTTTGTCATTACTTTAATCCCTCACCACAGCAACACCGTTCAAGATATCCAATACCTGTTCACAAATCTTCAATATATTAGATTAGATTAAAAAACTTTATTAATCGGGTAAAAAAAATATTGGCATCACGTAGAGAAAGTTTGGTGTGAATCGTATGATGCCCTTTGGAGCAGTAGTTAAAAATTCAGAGCTTGATTAAAAAAACAACAACAATTTATTACTTCCTGTTGGTCCGAGCTAGAAAGCTGTCCGCTTAATGAGAACAATATATTATGTACAGAGTTTGGTGACTCTAGGTAAAACTAACCCCACGCTTAAGTCAAAAGGTGACGCTACTGAGCCCCTCATACATGCCCATTTCTAAGGCTTTGCCCAGGTCTACTGGCCGACAAATCGGGTTTAATTTCTTTTTATTGAACAATATTAATTTACAAACTCAAGTAGGGAACAATAATATGCATATGAAAATAACAAATAACATGCAATTAAATATTCATTCGTATATATGTGCATATAGGCCTATGTTTAAATAAGTTCATGTGTATAAAACAAACAATAGCATATTTAGTACAATAACCAAAAGCATAATCTTCAAACACTTAAGGGGGTTTGCAAGTAGAATTTCTTTTAAAAAACAAAATAAAATTGAATTATGTACAAAATCTTAGAAGGAAAGAAACTCATACATGACTTTATACAATTCACCAAGGGATTGATTATCTTTGGAGAAATATTTTATGGATAAGTCATTTTTAGATATTCATTTTTAAAACAAGTTAAAAGAGGGTTTACTGTTATTCCATTTGCATATATATATATATATATATATATATATATATATATATATATATATATATATATATATATATATATATATATATATATGATATTTTCCCATAGTAATAATAACATTTAACATCAATGATATCTTTGAGAGACCATCTACATAAACCAAATTTTAGTGAAGGAATTTCCATACCACTATTTAGCCATCTGTAAAGATCCTGCCAGAACTGCAATGTGACCGGCAAGAATTTTTGATGGTTCTTCAATGGTTTTAGGCTCTTCTGAGCAGAATCCACAAAAATCTACTTCAAAACTTCAGAATTTTTTTCCATAAAATTTCTGCAGCAGGATAAACATCATTGATGATTCTAAACTGAATGTCCTTCATTTTAGGTACAATTGGCCATTTAAGATAATAACAGTATTTGTTTCTAAATGTTTCATTATTAAAAATGTTTACTTTTGCTGGTGTGTTGAAATTGCAGAATAATTTACATTTTAGTACATTTCCAATTACTTTTTATCAACTCATGCAATTTAACAAAAACATTTTGAATATGTAAGTGTTTTGTATTAGTTGCTTTAATGAAAGAGGGATTGCTCTAAGAGAGGATTACACACACTATTAAATTCTCTAATGATTGGCATGCTTCTGTCGCAAGCACAATAGGATACAGAAATATAGTGGCTAGCATAGTTCATGTTTGTTGGTTGGATTCCCGGCGACGTTCTTTCATGTTTTCTTGTGCACACTGTAGAATTGTGTGGGAGAGGGGCATTCTGGTGACATGTCCAGCCCATCTAAGGCAAATCAATTTTAGGCGGGAGGAAAGAAAGAATTTCACTTTTTGGCACTTTCAACCAATCTTTATTTGACATTTTATCCCTCCAGGTCTTACCGATTATAACCCTGAGGCTATCCATATATTATAACCCTGATTATCCAGAGTCTGCACTTAGCCGACTCTCTTGTTGCCTGTAGGTAGTCCAGCATTCAGCGCCATACAACAGGACGCTCAGAACACATGCCACATACACTTTTACTTTAGTTTTACAGACAGATGCTTATTCCGCCATACACGTTTTGTCAGACGTCCAAAAGTAGAGGCCGCTTTCCCCAACCAGACTAAAATCTCATTGTCTAGGGTGGTATTTATGGGTCATGGTAGATCCATAATTGAACTTTCCCACATCATCAAGTTCTATATTACTTAACTGAAAGCAATGCACGTTGGCAGCTTGTGACTGTCACAGATTTTTTCAAGCTGATTGAGAGCCCAAAAACATCACATGAGCTTGAGAAACAGTCAAGCAGAGTCTGCAGCTGCTCGGGATAGGCTGAAGAAATTTCCATCATTCCTAGTCAAAAGAGTGACTCCGGTGTGATTATCCAATTTCTCAAAGGCAGTCTTGAATACATAGGTGAAATAGATGTCGTAGAGGGTTAAATTCTCTAAAGGAACATTTTATCGCAAATTTATCCATGAATGAATTATATTGAATAAATTGGCTAGCTTCATCTATCAAATCAAACATGCAAAACTTTTTTTCTCAAAACACTAGTTTGAATAATGTCTTCCTATTTATTGTAATGGTCCTATTATTCCACAGGGTGGAGCCATGAGGTGTGAATTTGTGTGTAAATATTTTCCAGTAGTGCAATTTCTGCTTGTGGAAATGTGAAAGCTTAATAGGCAATTAAGAAATCTCAAAATCACATTTAAGCAAAAATTCTAATCTTCCGACCCTCTTGAATACACACTTTGGTATATGAAACCATATTGAATTAGGCTGTGTTAAATATGATTTTATGTAATTAAGTTTGAGTACACCAATCATTGATTCAAATTCAATGGCTTTCAGATCTCAATTTTTATAGTCTTTAATCATCTGGGGTTTTTCAATATAATGAGTTTTGTTTTTCCATATAAAATGAAACATCACAGAGATAACCTTTTTAATCAGTTGAGGAGAAACATAGAATTAGATGGATAAATTAGTTTAAATATGCCTTCTGCTTTGGTCAAAAGGATTCTGCACATAATAGACAGATGAAGCCAGTGATTAAGAGATTTGTATTTTATTTTTGTTCATTTTCATTACTAGTTCTCTTGTATTTGAATCTTTAGATATTATTAAACCAAGTTATTTCACTTCAGATTTAACTGGAATGGATTCTATACTTTCCTCAAACGAATAGAGGTGACAGTTCACTTTTTTTAAAAGCATAGGCCCGATGCTCTAGCCTGGTAATACCAAACTCTGCTACTTCGCTTTGCTTCGTAGACAGAGTCTGGAATGGCATAATAGAGAAGTGTTTTCTCTCTCGCGGGGGGGCGCTTGTCTGAAGTTTAAAATCATTGGTTACCCGTAAGCCAGTCACATAACGTTTGATTATGGTGTGTGTTATGCGCATGCTCAGCCGCATCTAACTTCCACTGTAAACACATGTATGATGCGAAAACTAAACCATCAAGCGAAATACCGGAGTGAACATGGCTGTGCGCGACTTTTGCAGATTATGTGAAGTAAAAATCTACCCATCCACGGTACAATCAGTGTCTACGTCACGGCTCTCAGCCCGCCCTCTGTTCGTTGATTGGCCCGGCTGTTTTCAGGCCGGAGGAAAACGGAAAGCTATTACGCTGTCTCAGACTTACTACAGAAGCGAAATGAAATTGAGCGGAAGTAAGAAGTCTGACGTAGTCAGGCTACCGATGCTCTTGAAAAAACTGAAATAATGTTCAAGGCTCTCTCAATTATAGCAGGGCTGCCAACTTTTGAGTTTAGCTTGGAGTGAGATTTATTTATTTATTTTTTTTGGCGTGTGTGTGTGTGTGTGTGTGGGGGGGGGGGCTTATGTAAAAACAAATATTGCATCACAATAACTGTAATTGTGATTGTCAAAACATTTGGTAACTAAATAGAATTTTATGAAGTTTAGTGACAACATGTTACAATGTTTACATTGTACAATGACTGGTAGGATACAGTTTTTATTGCTTGACAAAAATTTCAAGATTTCAATTCCATTCTTGTGATTTGATTCCGATTTTGATTCAATATTGACTAATTTGGATACATGTTTATTTTATATTTTATTAAAAAAAATAATCTCACCTAATGCTGTAAACATAGAGGGCCCAATCTGCTGGTATTATTAAAGGTTAAAAATAACAAATTAAATTAAATATAATGCAGTTTTTGTTATAATAACACTTATTTAATGACATAAGTAAAAATATAATAAATATGTAATATAGTGCTCAGCAAAATCTCCTCTCTAGCTATTTTTTCTATTCAATTAACATGCTATGGTCATTAAATGGCTTTCCTGAGGTAAATGTAACGTTATGTGACATAATTGTTCTCCTGCTGTTATATTGACCTCTTTCCGTGGTTGAAAAACACTAATTGGTCGATATTATGTATACTTTCAGTAAGTTGTACTGCATCTTTAAATAAAAAAGTAATAGGTGATCGGTTCACGTGCACTTGAACTGAGGCGCTCAGCGATCTGTCACGTCACATTTACAAGCGCCAAACGTATTTTTGTCTGAATTTCGTAATAAAATAGACGGAATCTAAGAGCTGAGAATTAGTTTAATATTAAAAGTACCTCTTTGCTCCGCAATTTTTCTGTGCGTGAGAAAATGGATGTGTGGCGTGAGAGCGTGTGAAAAGTGTCAATTGCATGAGTCTCACGCTCAATGCGTGAGAGTTGGCAGCCCTGTTATAGATTTGTCTCTTAAAAAAAAATACTGTGTCATCAGCAAACTGACTAATTCGATTCAAAAAATCAAAAATGGTTATTCCTTTTAATTGAGAATGGTTGACAATTAAGTAAGCTAGCATTTAAGAGCACAGTATAAACAATTTTTAAGAATTTTTACCTCCTCAAAAACAGCTGTTCACAGCGACCCGTTTCGGTGCATGTCTCTTTAAATGATAATGAGCAACTGCTCCCTAGGTCAACATAAGACATGTAAAGTGCTGCCTTGGCAGACAGTATACAAATGGCTGAGGGCAGAAATATGCTAATACGGGACAGTCCGTCAGCTGTCGTGGGCGGAGCATGAGCAATATGATCATTTTAATCAGAAAATCCAAAAGGCTTGATTGAGTGTTTAAGCTTTTTGAGGATACATTTTTTTTTCTCATTGTATGGTGGTTGTGTCCACACACTGCAAAGACACATTTATATGCAAACACCATATAAAAGTGAATTTTGCATCCGATGACCCCTTTAAAGGTTTAGATCTTTAAATCTCTTTAAAAAGATTTTTTAAATTATGACTTTATGCCTAAACATACCTAGTCACAAAAACATTAAAGCTATCCCATTACTTTATTTCACTTATTCCTTTTGAAATGGTAAAGGGCTCATACTGTCAATTTTTGGCCTTCATGAACTGTTTTTACATAATCAAATGGAAGAGACACAATGTATATTTCAGATGCTGTCACATATCATAACCTCATCATCTGCAGAGATAAACTACCACTCAGAATACACACATAATGAAGGACGTAAAGACATCATAGGGGATTATGAAGATATTTCACTGGAACTTGGTCTTCATTACATCTATATCGTGTTCAATGTCAACTGTTATTCTTCCATGTCATTAAAAAAAAAGTACCTAATTGACACAACATGCTGTTTAAAAAAAAAAAAAAAAAAAAAAAGAGTAAAACCCAAATAGAGGCAACAAGATATATGACCAGGCAGATAGAGACACTAAAAAAAACAATATTCATAATTTATAAAAAATAATAGTAACTAGATGTACCGCATGGCGGTACAAAATATGACCGCCGCTCAGGCCTGCACTGGCTTTCCACAAAAATAAATGACGTGGAGCAATTTGGCTGTATTGCGTGTTTATGTATATACCTAAAAAAAGTAGTAGTATGTGCATGTCTGTCTGTGTGTGTCTGTGTGTGTGTGTGTGTGTGTGTGTGTGTGTGTGTGTGTGTGTGTGTGTGTGTGTGTATGTGTGTGTGTTTGTGTATGTGTGTGTCTCTGTGTGTGTGTGTCTGTGCGTCAGAGGTGGGAGTAAGTCACTAAATGCAAGTCTCAAGTCAAGTCCAAGTCTTAACATTGCAAGTCAAAGTCAAGTCAAGTCATTCTGTTGAAAGGGTCAAGTCAAGTCAAGTCATACTCTTTGTCAAGTCAAGTCAAGTCAAGTCGCAACTTAGTCATCAAGTCATACCAAGTCACACACAGGCTCGTTTTACACATTTTTTTTTTAACTCTGGGACTTTTATTACTTATTTAGACACAGAGGGCTGATGGGTTACAAAAATAAATAAACTAACTTGTGTGTAATAAATAAAATATCATTAAGAAGCACTTTAAATGCTCTAAAATAAAAATGAATCAAATGAACACAAGTAAACAAGAATTAATAAAACTTTTCCCATCTTGTGCTAGCCATACATATAGTTATTTTGCTGTGATGTCAAATTTCCAGATACTTACATAATTGTGATGAATTTAATCCTTTTTAAGTTATTATTTTGCAGTGTAAGATTACAGTTAACACCTTTAAATATTACATAAATGTATTATGCATTTTTATTAAACTTAATGTGTATAAATCAGCAGCAAAAAGTAATTCTTGAAAAAATCTGCACAGTAATTTTATAAAATCTAAACATGTTAATAAAAACAAATTACTATTAGTACTCTTATAAAATTCAATCAGGCAGTCATACATTTCACAATTTTATATTTATATATTAATGTCAAGAATTCAGAAGTGTATTTATATAGCCTACACTACACAGAAATAATATACAATTAAATTATGCTTATTTTAAATGTATTGAGCAGGCTAGGTATAAAAAAATATAAGCTTTTAATAATCTTTCAGTGCGCAAAACTATGATAATGAAACGCTTCAAAACAGAACGCACAAAGCGCGTATGCAGAATGATGTGCTCAAAGCAACATGGAGTCACAGTGTTCAGCGCTGCGCTGCACAAGTGTGCATTTAAAAGTTCACGGCACAAAGCGAAGAAATGTCGAGCGCACAAATCCTAGTGTATATCTGTCCAACAGTTTATTGATCATTTGTTTCACAGTTTTAAATTCCAGTTATTGTGCGTTTGATGCCGATTCATAGTCCTTGTGATGTGCGTGATCTAACAAGCACACGGTAGTGAGTCATTTAAAAACAGCAACAAACTCCAACAAAATAAAGTCATTTTATGCAAATCTACAGCCTTTTATCTACAGATCATGCATTATAATGTGAATATATCATATTGGAGAATGGAGAGAGTTTTACCGTGCATCCAACCGGAAGAGGCGCGCGCGCTGTTTGAATACTGAATGGAGAATGATTGACAGCCACAGAGGAGGGAAAACGAGTTTCCGTAAAAAAAATAAAAATAATTCACAATAATTGAAATAAATTATTTTCCACAAGTCATTTCAAATAAATAGGCACAAGTCCGAGTCAAGTCTAAAGTCACAAGGAGCAAGTCTAAAGTCAAGTCGAGTCTTTTCAGAGATCTAGTCAAGTAAGTCTCAAGTCCAGAAAATTGCGACTCGAGTCTGACTCGAGTCAAGTCATATGACTCGAGTCTCCCACCTCTGCTGTGCGTGTATGTATGCGTGCGTACATGTGTGTGCACGTGTGTGTGCATGTGGATTTGTATGTGTGTGTATGGGTGTGTGTCTGTGCGTGTGGATGTCAGTGTGTGTGCATGCTTGCGTTTGTTTGTATTCCTGCATGTGTGTGTGTGACAGTATCATCCTAAACCAGCAACCCTTCGCTCAACACCACCATCTACAGGCCGATGAGTGTACAGTCACTAAATGTGCACATAAATTAATTTATTTTATACCCCCCCCATGGATGAAATTCTACGAAACTTAGCAGCATACCCCCAGAGGATGTCAAGTTAATCATACACATGAAATATGGTGCAGTTCTGAACATCTCAACTGAAGATAGGGGCGATTAAAGCAGAATAATATTGCATTTTCATTTTTTATGGGAGGGGCGCAAATCACAAATGAGTGATTATGGGCTAGGTTGATGTAGGCCCTTAAGAGCAACATACCATAAAAATGTCTTCATCCTCGGTGCCACGGTTCAGGTAGTTATTTAGGAAAAACTGCATTTTTTGGGTTTGGGGGGGCCCAGTGCGGGGGGGGAGTGGCCCCCGGGGACCAAACAAAATTTTTCCGTAAAAGTCTAGTGGGGCTACATGCCCACCAAATTTCATGTTCCCCGGTGTTTCGGTGTCCCTGGTATCGTTGACGAAAAAATTCAGTAGAAGACGAAAAAAAAAAAAAAAAAAAACTTTGACAATCGATTATGGGCTAGGTTGATGTGGGCCCTTAAGACCAACATACCATAAAAAATGTCTTCATCCTCGGTGCCACGGTTCAGGTAGTTATTTAGGAAAAACTGCATTTTTTGGGTTTGGGGGGCCCCAGCACGGGGGGGGGAGTGGCCCCCGGGGACCAAACGAAATTTTTCCGTAAAAGTCTAGTGGGGCTACATGCCCATCAAATTTCATGTTCCCCGGTGTTTCGGTGTCCCTTGTATCGTTGACGAAAACTTCAGTAGATGACGAAAAAAAAAAAAAACTATGACAATCCCTATATGACCGCTTTCGCTAGCTACGCTAGCGACGGTCATAATTATTATGCAAGTGACATATCAGTAGGATTTCAGTACAATTAATATTCATTTTTCAGTTTTTCAAAGAAAGTGTTTGTTTTATTTCTCCATATCTTTTTAGATAACTGGTATCAATCTCAGACAGGTCTGTTAAGAAGTTTGCCAGGTCTACTTAGGTAAATGGAAACCCTACTTAAAAAGTCACAGTTCTATGCAATATGGGGAGGAAGAAAGATCTTTCTGAAGATGAAAAGTATGAAATGGTGCATGTTATGCAAAAGGCATGAAAACAACTAATATTGTGTGAAAACTGAAAGGAGATTATCAAACTATCATAAACTTTGTGAGTAATTTACAGCACAAGAGAACTGGGTCTGATAAAGGCTTAAGGAAAGTTTGTCAAAAAAAAGTAATTGTATTAAAAGGACAGCTAAAGGACACTGTTGAGCAGCAAACAGGTATTTGAAGCTGCTGGTGTCTCGTGAGTCTAAAGAACCTCTCCATGCAGGCTGGCAGTTGTGCGTAAAGTTTCATTTCAGCCACCTCTAACCAAAGATCACAAAGAGAAATGTTTATAGTGGGTGTAGAAATACGTGAAGACTGATTTTTAAATAGTTATATTCAATGACGAATGCCGTTTGCCGTACGACAGTGGATAGTCTAGATGGATGGAATGGTCAGTTTATAAGTAGACCTGGCAAACTATTTAACAAACCTGTCTGAGATTGATACCAGTTATCTAAAAAGATATGGAGAAATAAAACAAACAAACACTTTCTTTGAAAAACTAAAATCTAAATGTTTATTGTACTGAAATCCTACTGATATGTCACTTGCATAATAATTTTGAACACCGTGTATAAAAGGAACAGAGATATTGGTCTCCAATTATCTACTGACAGCAACTGTTTCTTGGGTTAAGACAGCAAGGCTATTAATCCTGTTTTCATTGTAGGGCATAAGCTCCCTTTCTGAATGCATTCCAAAAATGCATTATATAATAATTTCCTTACATCCTTCCAAAAATGCTTTAAAAAATTCGATAATTTACAATAAGGTTCATTAGTTTACTACCTTAGTTAACATGAACTAAGAATGAACAATACTTCTACAGCATTAATTAATCTTAGTTAATATTAATTTCAACATTTACTAATACATTATTAAAATCAAAGGTTGTACTTGTTAACATTAGTTAACCCACTGTGAACTAACATGAACAGCTGTATTATTATTAACTAACATTAACAAAAATTAAATACTGTAACAAATGTATTGCTCATTGTTAGTTCATGTTAGTTAATACATTAACTAATGAACCTTATTGTAAAGTGTTACCAAAAATTCTATTGTTAAACCGTCAATACCTGGTGATTTGCCGTTTTTCATTTGTTTTAATGTCAAATCAATTTCCACTAAAGTCAACTTATCATCAGTTAGGTATTTGTCATCATCATTTAGTTTTTGGATATCTTTAATATTTTCAAATACAGAATTACAATCCACCCTTTTTATAAGATAGATTTATAAAGGTTACGATAGAAAAGGCAAATTTCATTCTGAGTTTCTTTTTGATCATCAATTATAATATCATTAATCTCAAGCTTATACATTTTTTCTTTGTATTTGTTTTGTTTTTCAAGGCCGAAAAAATATGAACTTTTTTTTCCTTTTTTAAATCTACCGGGCTATTGAACGGATTTAAGCTCCATTTGCTTTTTCTGAGTACAACTCATCTAATTGAGATCGCAATGCTTGTAGTTTTGCTGTGTTTTCTGGTGATACTTGTGTATTAACTGCCAATAAATGTATTTCCCCAATCAGTTCCTTTAGTTTTTTTGTTTTGTCGTCACTGATAAGATTTTTCCTGTGTCAATGGTTATTTGTTTGACCTTAAATTTAAACCATTCCCATTTATTCATGCAAGACATAAAGCTTTTCAATCTCTTCAATGATTTATCACCTGTTGACAAAAGCTATAATTAAACAAATCATTATTGAACTTCCTTATATATCCATTTCTATGGTATACACAAACAGTGATTGACTGACACAGAAATCTAAATGAAATTCAATTACGTCAAGGCTGATTGATTATCAAAGCACACGTGATCAAGTTAGCCATTGCGCTTAATCCAACGGTAGAGCCACGGACCCTCGTATCTCTCAATAATAAAACCATCTTGGCATACGCTGATGACGTGTGATGTCTGTGCGAGCAAGGTGAACAGAGGTATGGAAATACATTAGTTGACAGGCAGGTGGGACATTCTATCATTGCATTCGGACCGACGAACATTTTTGGTCTTGAGACCAGACACCCAGGATAACAAAAAGTGTTTATAAAAAAAATGGCCTACCCTACCTTTAAATCCACTTTTTTTCTGTTTGTTTTGCAATTTTTCTGCATATAATATACAAGTAGTTTATATCAGTAATCCCATATTCATAATTGGGACCACAAATTTGTGATCCGCAAAATCAGACTAGTAGCACAGTCGGAATAAAAAAAAGTCACATGTAACCACGTCAATCGCAATGAATTGGCTACATTAGATAATTTCATTTGGATTGTAAGGGGTGGTTTAAACCTTTTCTAATCCAGTCGAGAGGACGTTAACACTTGATCGGATTGAAACCAGAAACTACAAAAGTACTGCGCATGTGCAATGACGTAGAAATGGCGTAACGACGTATGAAGTGTGGAACAAGTGTTTGTTGTTGCTGAATGAAGTGCAAAAAATAACTTATTCTAAAATTCTCCTTCCACTCATCGTCTTTAAAGTGGAGCAGGACAACGTCTCACCAGTTCTTGTTTTGGATTCTCATTCGCAGACGCCTTGTTTTGGGCGTGGGAAGGGGTGTTTCTACTACTTGATAAATATTAGCAGCACGGCACAGCGGTTCATGTGCTAGTCGTCTACTAATTAGGATTAATAAATATTAAGTCTGCTTTTTAAAACAAAGAAAAGCAGCAATATAGGGGAATGGTTAGTATGCTCAAACAGCTGGAAACTAGCCTAGTGTAGTGAGCACATGACAAAAAAAAATCATATTAATTTAGACCTATAAATATAATTACTGTGATAATTGTTATATTGGAATTACTCTATAGTGATAGATACCCCTTTTTTATATTTGAGCCCTTGCCCTTGAGAAACTCTCTGCAAGGCCCTGTATAAATTGGATTGATGCACCCAATCCAAAGATGACCTCAAGGCTAGATTATTGTATTGCTCTACTTGATGGTTGCCCTGCACGCTTAAACTCCAGCTGGTCCAAAACGCAGCAGTTAGAGTTCTTACTAGAACCAGAAAGTATGACCATACTAGCCCGGTTCTGTCAACAGTGCATTGCATAGTTACCCTGTACTTGAGTGAGCTATTAACGCATTATAGTCCTTCACGTCTACTACGATCTCAAAACGACTGCGGGGAGTATATCCTTTTCCTTTTTAGCACCTAAACTCTGGAACAGTCTTCCTAGCATTGTTCGGGATGCAGACACGCTCTGTCAGTTTAAATCTAGACTAAAAATACATCTCTTTAACCTGGCAAACACAACACATTATCAATTTCTATTATTCAAATCATGACTGTTAGGCAGCAAAAATTAGGTCAATTGGAACCGGGAACACTTCCCATAACACCTGATGCACTCGTTACATCATAAGAAGAATGGCATCTACGCTAATATTAGTTTCTATGTTTATCCCGAGGTTTTCCCTAGTCAGCCGGAACCCGGCCATATCCAGATCAGATGAAGGACATGTGCCTGGACACGACAACAACGCAGCCCTGAAGAGTCAGCAAAGACCATTTCAACTAGACTATCCCCTGCAAAGGCCTCATCGACACAACAAAAGTTGTTTTTCTTCACGACAAAAGTTTTTTTTCAAAATGATTCCCATTCACACGGATTAACGGAAACGGCCAAAAAAGCTGTATTATGCATGCCAGACAAGTTCTTGGCGATGTCACTTTGTTAAGAAAGACTACATGGCCTCGCACATTTAATTTTTTACAATGGAAATGAATCAATCAAAAACTTACTTAAGCTGGACAGTGACTCACTTCTAAAGCCACTGTTCAGCCAAAATAATCTGTTACATTAATTTCCTCTTATCACTGTAAAGCTGCTTTGAAACAATCTGCATTGTATAAAGCGGAATATAAATAGAGGTGGCTTGACCAGAGACTGTGCGCCAATTTTCATGTTCAACAAGCAGATAAATGTCCCCCCCACTAAAACATGACCTTTTGTGCCTGAACAAGCTCGTATGAACAACGCAATATATTACAAAATACAATTAACGTAAAACATTAAACGAACTGAGTGACCTC
Organism: Vimba vimba; assembly: GCA_022828995.1. Taxonomy (NCBI): domain Eukaryota; kingdom Metazoa; phylum Chordata; class Actinopteri; order Cypriniformes; family Leuciscidae; genus Vimba; species Vimba vimba. The sequence goes on along the minus strand of CM040834.1, from coordinate 9,110,610 downwards.
CATCGCCGCTCTGTATCTGACTGAACTCAAATATCCCTCCTGGTCCGCATCGATTTAAACTGGGTGCTCATGTGTGCCAAACTCGCCACCAACTGGAAAGGGGTTGGAAAGTTTTTGATATTTTCTGCCTTTACCACATGTGTTGTTGCATGATTGTTTATTAACTAAATTAATTACAGTAATACTTGCATATGACGACGTAATGAACACTGTTTCAAGTCTCTACTTCATTTCAAGTGAGAATACTATCTCAACAGCAGTTTATGAGCTCATTTATAGCACACCTTTTAAAAATTCCCTACAGTCTCTGTGCTCACATCGTCCTAGACACCAATATTTTAACGATTCATTAAAAAAATTAAACAATCTCGACCGAGAGATTCAGTATGGAGATACAGGTTAATATCAAGGTTAATATTTAGTAGTATTATAACACTGAGTGTATATTAGCACTATTTGTTGTGTTTACTTGTGGGATCTGACAGAGAGCTTGCACCCAGAAACGGTGATGCGTGACAGACTAAACAAGCTAATTGAGAATTGCCAAATGTTACTGGTTGGCATCAACTACTGAAACTATTGTATCGTGACAACCCTATTGCTTACCATTGTCTCAAAAGAAAAAGTTTTTTTTTTTTCATAAAGGATGTAGACACAATATCCTGACAGCTATCTAAATGTTGCTACTGTTTATTCCTGTGAAAAACAGGATGTTTTCTGTTGCTTTAGTGTTTTTGAGAACCTATACCAATGGAGAACAACATGTTGCAACACTCACTGTTTACAGGAAGTGACAGGAAATTCACATATCTGTATTTTACCAGCACTCAATCAGTGGTATAACACTGTGTGTCCACCATATTTCCTGTGTTAGTTTCAGTTGCTTGCAAACTCAATGTATTACAATAACAACAAACCTGGCATTGTAGGAGCTGGATGTCTCTGGCCGTCTGCTGTGAGAGTTCCCTCATATGCAACAGTTATGTCATAGACAGCATCCAAATGTTCCTTCATAGTCTCAATGGCAACGTGTGACGCTTTCATTCTTGGTGTTAAAATGTGCTTCAGCACAGAAAGTCCTGCAACAGGCAAGACAACATGACTATTACAAGTAAATTTAGTTTGAGAAACAGTGATCTAGTATATGGGGACAACATCTAGAAATGTGAGCTATTTATTAGTGATAGACGATATATAGTGTTAGGCTTACAATGCTTTTGGGAAAGGCTGCCCAAGTACAAAGTAGAAACAACTGTCACCGACTGTCTCTATGATATACTTACTGTAGGCTTAAAGGGATAAATGAAAAATTTTGTTGTTTCCTTTATGTCTTTTTGTACTATTTTTGCAAGAAAGTTTTGGTTGCATGGGTTTTCAATGGATGGACAAAATGATGAGAGAATCTAAAAAATATATTAATTTGTTTTCTGAAGATGAACGATAGTCTTGATTTGGAATAACATGAGGGTGAGTAAACAATGACATAATCTTCATTTATGGGTAAACTATCCCTTTAAGATTCTTTTGAGAAATGCAGCCATGGCTGATTAACTGACCAGTTAACTGAAATTGCCATTCCACTGAGTTTCAGTTCAAAGTCTACAGATATGTCGAATAATTCTGCTTTCAAATATCTAATAGAAGTGAATTGTAAGTAAATTTTAACTGTGAAAAAAGGTGCTCACTCTTGCTAATTTTCATTTAATAAATTCACCCTAAAATGCATATTATAGATCTTATTGTGAACAATATATTTTGACATGCATTACAATACAGAGGTACGTACAAAATACCTGTTTCTACTTCTGTTTCACTGTGATTTATATAAAAGAGTTCATAGCTGAAGGGCAGCTTAATAGAGGAAAAACAATACCTTCTTTAGAGGCAAAAGCCTGACTGTCACTGATTACTTTCTTGAGCTCAGGGTTGTAACGGGTTCCCTCTGGGAAAATGACAAGATACATCTGTGTAGAAAAAAAAAAGCGGAACAGAGTCATAAAAAATGCAGCACTTACTATTCTTAGTGAATTATGAGTATCACAGTCGTGGGACAGGGCAATTCTAGGTAGACATTACTCAGTTGTGTCACAGAGAAAAAATGCAAAACTCGGGAATATCAAATATGGGAAAGGGATACCATTATCCCCTTGCTCATGAAGAAAGAGAAAGGGCTTGGCTCCAACAAACAGTAATGACAGGAACATTTATGACACAGCTGGATAGCCCAAATAGTGTCATGGGAAAAAACTATTTTAGTCCCAAAAATTCCATACAGGCACAGAGACAAGCAGAGGGCACTTTTCATTGTCTGGCAGCAAACACTTAAGATGGGTTTGGTGCACACAGGGATAAAAAAAAAAGTGTACCCCATGTGTAAAATGAAATACTCCGCTGTATCTTTAATACTGTGGGCCTAATTTTCTGCCAGAGGTCCTGGACATCTTGTTCAGATACATGGCATCATTGATTCGATCAAATACCAACAGATAAAAAATCAAAACCTGACAACCTGTGCTAGAAATCTTATAACGGGCCATGTTTGGATCTTCCAACAGGACAGTGATCCAAAAACAAACATCAAAATCAAAACAAAAATTGGTCACTGAGCACAAAACCAAGCATCTGCAATGGCCATCCCAGTCCCCAGACCTGAACCCTATAGAAAATGAGTGGGCTGAACTGAAGAGAAGATGCGCCAACATGGATCTGGGAATCTGAAGGATCTGGAGAGATTCTGTATGGAGGAATGGTCTCTGATCTCTTGTCAGGTGTTCTCCAAATTCATCAGGCATTATAGGAGAAGACTCAAGAGTTATCTTGGAAAAAAGAGGTTGCAAAAAGTATTTAATAAAAAGAGACAAATAATTGTTCCCAACGTGTTTTAGAGAAAAACATTTATTTCATAATGTGATTCAATTCTTTTACTTCAATAAAATGTTAGATTTTTGCTAAATTTTTTTTAGAAAATATCAAAAGGATTAACAACGCAGATTAATTTTTTACAGCGATCTTTGATCATATTTACCAAGGGAGCAAAATTATTCTGACCAGCACTGTACATGCAAGAAGTTAGTCATTTTGAATTTTGTCAAGGTTATTGCAGTGAACTTTTAAATAATCCTACAGGGGATTCATGTGATCATCTCCAAACTTGTTAAACAATGCCAAGACATTGAGGATGCTAAATTGCAAATAGATCTTTGATATCTCAAATGGTGTCACCATGGTGGGGCAATAAATTTATGGCGAAAAAAGGTAAAAAGGAAGTGCATTATTATACATTCTTCATGCATTGAGTGATTTAGAACGACTATATATGTGAGTAGATGCGACTATTGTGAGTCGCTGTCATAGTGCCGCCAACTGGCAGCAGGAAGTGGGTCACTTTTAAAATGCTTTGAAATTGCCCTCTTAATTTGACCCGAATCATGTCAATCTTGGTCAGAATATTGTCAAGACGTGGCTGATATAAATCTGTTAAAGTACCCCCATTACACTTGTTTGAAATATTATCTATCATGCAGTGTGTAATATAGCTGTCTGTGAATGTAAAAGGTCTGCAAAATCGTCATAAACTAACTCCACACGGCTCCAGGGGGTTAATAAAGGCCTTCTGAAGCGAAGCGATGAGTTTGTGTAAGAAAAATATTCATATTTAGCATGTTACAAAGTACAATTCTAGCTTCCGGCCAAACGCAGTCTACTTGTGCCCAAAGCGTAACTTGCGCAACTTGTGACGTCAGAAGTAGCGTAAATATCAGCAGTATGTCACATTACTCGCATAAGTTGCGCTTTAGACTTACATGCAATCCATATGTTCGTTTGGCCGGAAGCTAGTTATTTTACTTTATAAAGTTTTAAATTTGGATATTTTTCTTACACAAACGCTTCGCTTCAGAAGGCCTTTTATAAACCCCCCGGAGCCGTGTGGAGTTTGTTTATGATGGATAGATGCACTTTTATGGACTTCAAAACAGAAACAGCAATTCACTGCCATTATAAAACTTGGAAGAGCCAGGACATTTTTTAAAATAACTCCAATTGTATTCGTATGAAAGAAGAATGTCATATACACCTAGGGTGTATACACCTAGGAATGTCATACACACCATGACTTGAGGGTGAGTAAATCATGGACTAATTTTCACTTTTTGGGTGAACTATCGCATTGGACTAAAACATACTGTCTTTACTTGCCCTGGGTCTAAAAACTGATAATATTTGTAATATGTGATTATTTTCACCCACCTTGTTACACTTGTGGTGTTCAAGTCAATAATGACCGGCCTACAAAAAAATTGCTTCCAAAGGCTCTGTTACTTTTTTTCTTTGTGTGCACGAGTGTCCGCGAGACATAAAAATATCCATCGGAGGATGTCCGCGGAGGCACTCTGCAAAACTTTTCCCATTTTTTGTAAACGTGCGTACAAAAGCACCAACTGCGCATGCGCTGAAGAGAGGCTGTGTGAATTTGAAGAGAGGCTGTGTGAAGAAGTCCGCCGCTACCCAAACCTCTACAATCTGTCGTTAAGGCAATGATAAAGACATAATTCATGGAGGGAAAATAATTGTGTGGAAGTGAGGGCCTTAAATCTCTCAGTTGTAACGAGTGGTACTGTTGCCTCTCTATCAGCTCAAACCAGTCTGCTCATTCTCCTCTGACATCAACCAGGCATTTTCAACCATGGAAATACTGCTCACAGGATATTTTCTCAATTTCTGACCATTCTCTGTAAACCCAAGAGATGGTTGTGCAATAAAATTCCAGTAGATCAGTAGTTTCTAAAATACTCAGACCAGCCCGTCTGGCACCAACAATCATGCCACGTTCAAAGTAACTTAACCTCTTGACGCGCACACACCTTTTGAGCACAAAACATGAAAATGACATGCTTGGCTTTCCTAAACCCTTTGGAGAATAAGCATAGTTGTGGTATCATTTGAAAGACGACAAATAGAGCTTTATTTTCGAGTTTAAAAATTAATACAAGTAAAAAAAAAAAAAATTAAAAAAAAAGGATAAACATGCGGAAGTATTTTGGAATGGAAAAGTTTTTTAGCATACCATTAAAAAATAAAAATAATAAAGGCGCCTGTGACAGCTAGAAATACACTGGGCCCAAAACCACAAGTTTTTATGTTTCAAGTTTGAGGATGATAAAAAAAATAAAATAAAAAAATAATACAATTATTTTCAAGTTCTTGCAAGGATTTTCTCTGACTAGTGCCTGTTTTTTTTTTAAATGGCCACTTGGACCTGCAAAATGCCCCTTGGTAACAAAATTATTTAAGGGCTAGAGAAAGCTTTTACAGTTAATTTTACATGTGCCACATACAGTATATTTAACTATTCTTTAAAAAAATTAAAATAATTACAAACGATTTCATGATGTTACAAATTTGTGTTTTTATAAAAAAAATAAAAAAAAATAAAAAAAAACACTTTACAACTGTGCACACAATTTAAGTGCTTTCATTACTAATTTCACACAAAACCTAGCTTTATACAAAAAGAAAAGAAAAAAATCATTCTTCTCCTTGCTTCTTTCCTGACATGTCCTCATGAGGGAAATAGGACATTTTTGGGTGACGAGGATTTGTTTTTCAAGGGATGCGGAAGAATAACAGTGATGTGACAGTGAAAGGTGCACCTGTTAGACAAGATCTGGCTGCTGAATGGTCCACTCCAGACAGCTGTACAAAATAATAACGCTGCCTCTTTGGTGCACATGTGAAAGGTAAACAGCACACACGTTTTGGAATCGTCTCATCATTGGCTAAAAGTTTTGTCCGTCGAAATTTACTACAATGACAATGGAGAATATGCCTGGAGAATGGAGAATATGCCTCTCAAGGCGTCACAAAATCCAACAGCACTGCTTGGATATTATAAGTAAAACTGCTGCCCTATTTTAAAAACATAGACTTTGGAGGAAGGTTCATTTGTTTGTGAGAGTCTAATGTATACGATCGTATACAGTTTTACAACAAACCGTGCTCACATTGCATAATTTCTTGAAGAACGACGATGGAGAGCAGATTGTAAACAATGGACAATATATCAATATTTCACAGACAATAAGTGCTTATGGATGTTTTTCAATGGATGCTTGTCATGAACCTTTTACTCAAGTGCGACGGATTGGATTTGTTGGATTACAATTTTATTAAATGTTTAATTTAGTTTGCAACAGTAAAAGTTGAGTATATTGAAGTTAGCATTTTAAGGTTAGGTTAGGATAATATTAACAGGTATTAACAGTTCCTGCCAGTCCTGTTTTCTCTATTGTGTTTTAAATGAATCAGATCACTGAGATTCTCACCTTTCGGAGCCCAGACGTTGAATAGTTAGGTTGATTGACTTTCACTGAGAATCTCACCTTTTGTTCTGCAAATGGCTTTCGGACCCAAATGGCTCTTGGAGCCTTATGCTGATTGAATTAGGATTTGCCAGACCCTCACAGTCTAGGGTGTTACCTTAACCTGTATACTCATTTACATGCTTTGTTTGAATTTGTCTCCACCTTCAAAAGTCCCTCCTCCTAAAATGCCTATAAGACACCATGTAAATTTATGTACGTTAGACTTGGAAGAACACTACAGACGACACACAGCGAAGATCCAAATAAATCACTTCTGCTTATCCCAACGTCTCCTGGTTTGCTTTGAAGAAAGAAAAACTTTACAACAGATTCATCTCGCGATTGCCATTTCAAAAAAGGTATGAAGTCCCGTTTTGATTTTGCATGTTGCCATTTGCCCTCCCGACACAAATTACAATATTATTACGATATTACTGTTGCTGGAGCATACAGTGTTTCCCCTAGGTTTACAGGTTTGGGGGGGGGGGGGGGGGGGGGTGTGTGTGTGGTTGGTTGGTTGGGGAAAATTGACACAGACACTATCTATCTATCTATCTATCTATCTATCTATCTATCTATCTATCTATCTATCTGTCACATTAATTGGTTGTCTGGGAGGGTAATGCTTTGTAAAAGTTAACATAAAACACAAATGTTTAAAAAAAAATGTTAACATAAGATATCTCTTTAAAAAAATAAAATAAACATTTAAATCTTTTTAAAATTGACTTTTGCAAATAACCTTTGTTAAATTTATAGAAGTATTTGTTAATATTAATGGACCAGAGCTTAAATAGTTTTATTTTTTAACTAACAACTAAAAAAAGATTTATAAATACTAACAAATATATTGCTCATTCATTGTTCGTTAATGTTAGTTAATACATTTATATGACTAACAAATTTTAAATGGGCTTTTTTTGTGAGAAGTTTTTATTTCTATGATGCATTTATTGGAGAGAATAATCCTGTCAGACGCAGCACTGCTGTGAACGCGCGTTCACGTTTAAACACAATTTAAACAATGTATTATTCAATGCATTACTTCTATATAATTATATATTAAGTTGCTCAAGCCAGTGGTAAAATATTTAACCATGTATTTATATTAAAATCTTTTGCATTTCAATTTTAATACAATAAATCTTGCATGTCACAAAGAACTTGTTTTTCCACCTCCACGAATGTCATTATGTCGCCTTGTTGAGGTAAATTGTAGTTGTTCTTGCTTTACCCCGGTCTTAAAATGAAAAAAGTAGTATTTAATTAAATAAATTTATGGTATAAATACATACATTTTATTTAATTAATCGCACTTATGGTGAAATGACTACATTTTCAGGTCAATCTGTGTTCATTTTGACCACGAAACATGCGCTGTCACTTTAATTCAGCGTTTGCAGCACAGCAAAAATCATAGACAGTATATAAACGGAAAAAATAGACTCGGTGCGAAAACGATCGCTGCACTGCTGTATACGCACCGCAACTGGAACGGATCGATCATCGACGGACTGCATCCACGTGCAGTGTGAAAGCTCTGTAAACATGGGTAGCCTACGGAAAACAATACTCACCGCATACACACTGCAAACGAAATATGTGTGAAATGGGCGTTAGACTTGGAGCAGGAGAGCTACTCCGGCTCGGCTGCTACTCGCAGTAGAGTGAGTGTTGCCATCTTCAGTTCAGCGACATATTTCCCGCCGCGCGCTCTCTGTCCGCTAGTGCTCATCTGTATTTGACGCAAGTGTTTGTTTGTGTGTGAGTGTGGGGATAATTGGGACATTGGGATAATTGTAAACGCGCAAACACAGACAGAAAAGACATGCCATCGTGGAAATAAGATAAATAACATATTACTTAAGGGCTATTTAGTTTTTGTAATAAAATAAAAAAAAATAATCTGACGCTATAAAGAAAATCAAATCAAATTTACTTGACCTTCAAGGGGGGCGGGGGGAGCCGTTAGGAGGGCGGGGCGCCCCCCTTATATAATGGTAGGGGAAACACTGGCATATATCTTAAAACAAACACCGTCGATTGACACTAAACCATTAGAACTTTAAAATTATGTATAATTTGTTATCATTCTCAATATTTTTAGACAGTATTCTGTATAGTAAATATATTCCATGTAGGGCTGGGCGATAGGTTAAAAATATTCGAGCAATAATCGCCTTAAAAAATATTGCGATATCAGATTATATCGTCTACCCGAGACCCGCCCCCACCAGGCCCCGCCCCTTCCCTCGCGGGAGACAACACTGCCGACATACACAGTAAACACACATCATGTTGAGTTTGGCTGCACTTTATATAAATGATAGCCTGTGATTCTGTAAGGTTAATTTAATGATTGAAACGTTAAAGGTTTTACTTTAGTTAGTTTAAGCTTAAACTAACATAAAACTTCAGGTTTTTTGTTATAGTGTTGCTAAGAATTTCCACACTGTTCATACCAATTTGTGTTAGAAATGAATTTCATTTTGTGAGGAGAACAGTTGAATACAACTGAACAGAACAAAACTCAATTTGGTGATTGCAAGAATGATAAATGCATGATGATGTCATGTTGAATGTGTCTTGCCTATTTTTTTTTCATAAGGTCAGATGTTTCTCTTTCTTTTTGTCGTTATCGCCTGAGTAGACATTTCATGATGATAATTTAAAATTCCTTAATTATAACGTGCAGTGCTGTTTTTAAACTTGTATTTAAGCTATGTTGCATTTGTTATTTGTCTAAAATCAGGGATTTCAAATGAAATGGTTCATTCTGCATGAGCAAAAACGATAAGGTTATATTTCTTTCTAGTTTGAGTTCCAAGGTCTTCTTATAGGGCACTTATAACAAAATCAAAATTACAGCTTTATTTATTTAGAAATAGAAGTGATTAAAAATTAGATTGGAGTAAGCAATTATTATTATTTTTTTATCTACAGCAACTCTCTCAATATGCTATAGCTTAACGGAGCTGTCAACATTGGAAACTCTGAACGGGTGCATGTGATATTCAAAGCACCGCAATTGCTTCACCCGTTTGCAAAATAACAAAACTGTATTTGTAAAATAATTTTAATTACAAGACCGGAATTAAATAGGCCTACTTGATATTTTATTACTTTTCAAAATAGGAAATATCATCACTATTCCGAATTTATAGGATATAGTTTAATTTTTTCGTCTGCAGAACAAAATAAATTACATACAAATGAATAGCAATGTTAACATCAAACAAAGATGTGTAATCAAGAAAAAATATTTGAAAAAATTAGGAAAGTAAGGATAAATTATGTTTGACAGGGAACGCATCTCCAAAGCAGTCAGCGCCGAACAAGCAAATTAAACTAAAGATTAGGCTAATTAAAGCTACAAAAGCTATTCTGTCAAGTTCAGTGAGTGATTTTATTTTTCTTTTGTTCTTTGATTAATATTAGCCTAATGTTGACAGGGGGTATTGCTATTATAGGCTGTCAGGGCACGGATCCTATAGACCGACTGTTTTTCTTAAAAAAAATCACTTAAAGGGATAGTTCACCCAAAAATGAAAATTACTCCATGATTTACTCACCCTGAAGCCATCCTAGTATGTGACGTTCTTCTTTCAGACAAATACAATCGGAGTTATATTAAAAAAAAATGTCCTGGCTCTTCCAAGCTTTGTAATGAGAGTGAATGGGTATATTTATTTGGAAGTCCATCAAAGCGCATCCATCCATGATAAAAGTCCTCCACACAGCTCTGGCAGGCCTTCTGAAGTGAAGCGATGCGTTATTACGTTATTATTCATATTTAAATCTTTATCGACTAAAATAACTAGCTTTCGGCAGACGGCTGTTGCATGTGAATAAATATGTGGTAACTATGGGGATATGTGAAATATATTTGTCATTTTCTCCCGATACTGTCGATGATCGTCTGGTAACTGACTGTTATAATCGAAATCGCGATACTTGCCAGACATTGTCGATATAAGATAATATCGTCAAACCGCCCAGCCCTAATTCCATGGCAAACAGTGGCGTCAAGCCTGAGGCCGGGACAGTGCGCGTCAAGAGGTTAAACCCCCTTTCTTCCCCATTCTGATGCTCAGCTTGAACTAGATCATCTCAACCATGTCTACATGCCTAAATGCATTGAATTGCTGCCCTGTGATTGACTGATTAGATATTTGTGTTAAGCAGTTGAACATGTACACTTAATAAAGTGGTATTTACACACACACACATGATATGACGTCACACTCTGCTCATATGTTTTAAAAAACATAATTTATAATATAAATAGTCCTAACACTTTTTAAATAGCCCACTTAAAGTGTTTATTACAAATACATTACTCAATGCTTAAAATGAACAAATGTAACTGAACAAAAGTTTGTGTTACATTTACAATCCTGTGAAAACAGGGGGTGCTCCAGTTCCCGTGCCCCGTTTCTGGATTTTCATACAGTGAGTGCTATGGATATATACTCACAGGTGTGCCCAGTTTGGTCTGAGATGATAGTTTCTTTTTCATGGCTCTCTCATCAAAGGTGGCACTTCTCTTCACATACACACTTCCATGCTGTGAATGACACAAAAGGTATATAGCCAGAAACACACAACCGGTCTTATTTATAAAACACTAGCAGAATGAAACTTCTGTGTAAATTGTTTATAAAACCATTCAATTCAATCCTAATTTATCTAAGAATGCATTTTTGCAATATTTACATAGAAATGTATGTGTGTTTGTGTATGTGTGGGACAGTTTCCTAGAATTAGATGTGTACTCTACCTGTGAGAAATACCATCCATACAAAGGAAGCCACTTCAGACCATCTTTCAGGACATATCTTACGTGTCCAAGTGCATTTTGTCGAATGGCTAACATGTCAGCAATAATCCAATCAGCTACAATAGAGAACACAACCCTTACAAATGGTACAGTGATGTGTCAGATACAATGATACACAGACATACGTACCACAGTACTTAATAACATTGTACATATATAAAAAGAAACATGGTTTTGCCATTGTATGAATCACAAAGATTTTGTAATGTTTATAGATAAGATCATGTATTGACTGCAAAACAGAGACTTACCTGTGGATTGATGGTTTGACAGATAAACCACATTTTCCTTCTTTGGTATATTCCCATAAATGACAATCTGTAAAGAGATTTACATGAACTTTTTAATACATTAAACAACAAAGCAAAGGCATAGTTAGAATGAACATGACTTAACAATAGTGTATGAAAAAAGGTAATCTTGATTCTAGCATCATGGTGAATGGAAAATTGACTTTTGTTCAACTACATACAGTGAAAATCACACAAGCAGGAGTGGGATATGGCTCTATATCAGCACGACTGCGGTTTGGCCGTAGACACGAGGCCGCAGGCCATGCGCCGTAGGTGACAGTGACAAATGCAGGCATACAGAACATACAGATGGTAACATAAAAATGTCCACATTTAAGCATTTCAATGGGCTTAACACCTTAACCAGCACCCCCCACAAGCCAAAAATGACATATCCAAAAAGAAGACCCAGAACTGCTAAACAGACTAGGGCTGTAGCAGTGAAGGAATTTTCCTTGTGGTGACTCAATATAGCGATATGCAATATTATCGCCATTAAAAAAAAAAAAAAAAAAAAAAACATTTTACATTTATTTTCTTTGCTATAATAAATAAGTGCTACGATGTGGTCAGCAGCCACGAAGACGAAGGAGATTACAAAAAAAAAACACTGAATGAACATGCAGGAGAATAACACAAACCACACAATGCATAAATGAGAAGTGACCAAGAACAACTGAAACAGGGTTATATAAACAGGGGTAGAACAAAGGAAAGTAAACTAGACGTGAGAAATTTATACACAATTATAGCAACAAACGGACATAATCGGTAACCAATGAAACCGGAGGTAAACAGAGCAGGAACTAAAGGAAACAGAACAGAATTAGATTACTGTTAATAACTCTCTCTAAAAAGTATTGCATTACTTATTACTAATTTCTTTCTAAATCCCATATCACCATCAACCGGTTGAACAATATAAAGATAGACATGAAACTGCTCTTTAATTCTTTTTAAATAAATACTATAAAATTGCATAAACCATCTCTTTAACTGACCAAAGAATTTAAAGGGAGAAAAATTATATTTTATATAGAATTGTTCTGTAGTCTATGACGGAGTAAAATCAGAAGTAACTAATTAAATTACAGAGAAATTAAGAGTAACTCCTTACTTTACTTTTTGAATGAAAATAAATTAAAATTAAAGTAATTAATTAATTAGTTAGTATAATTACACCCAACAATGATTATGCAATTGCAGTGTAAATCCATTCATAATACATCTGAGCTGCATTAAACAGTACGTGTAAATACAAAAACGTATTTTGTTGATATACTGATTTATTTGATTGGTAAAAGCCATACAGTGTCTTATTCTGATTGACTGTATTGATTAAATGTAAGAATCTGACATAAGAGGAAACAGATATGACAACAAATTTATAAATACTGTTCATCTCTGGCTTTATTGCTCAGTGTTTTTTCAGGGTTTTGATCTTCTCTCAACTAATAAGAGCACAGCCTGTATTTTATTGTATTATAATGACGATTTAATATTACCTCTAAACTTTGACTAGGCTAGGAATGTTGCATAGTAATCGTTCTAGGAACCTCAAAGTATATTTAAATTGTGTATTTTATACTACTCTATAATGATGTTCTGGTTAAGGTCATTTGTAACGTAGGCACTAGGCAGCGACCAAACATAAACTCAAGTCTAGGGGCCCCCAGACCCCTAAAGGGGGGTCGCACACCGGATGAGAAACGCAGCGTTGCGCCTAGGACAACTTGAGGTATCGCACACCGGACGCACACACTTTTTATGGCCAGCAATACTGTTATGTTTAAGGACATTATGAAATTAAGATAATGTCTGTATTATGTTATGATTGTACTGTATAATTAAATACAATCGTTGCCGAGTCTGCAGTCTGAACACTTTATCTCAGGGCGTACGTTAACTGAATGAATTGAGAATCTCAACTTAAAATCCAATCACATCAGCAATTTATCCATGCAGCCGATTTCTGTAAATTAATAGAAAAGAATGTGTTCAAATTTTAAAGAAGTGGTGCTGCACTCCTCGTCTGGTGTGCGACCCCCTTAAGTCCTGCCCTTATTGTAGTTATTTGTGCTATTGTTTTTAATTTGTTCTTATTTTATTACTGTCTGTTTCAGGGCCATGCACAGACATTTTGAGGGGCAATTTCACTTGGCCCACGGCACCCAACGCTGGAGCAGGGCCTGGTGGCTAGCACATAATTTTACTCATGCCCACAAGTTCCATGCTTATAAAGTGCTAAATTCCCGCAACGATTATTAGCATGCAGGTTGAATGAGTAAACTAATTCATCCACATGAACAGATCAAGTCCATAATTTTAAATCTTGCTGTCAGACTGTAATTTCAGAAATGACACGAGTGAATCAGTGCAACCACATCTTCCCTCTCTCTCAGAGTTCAGTGTTCATGTGCAATGAGCTGTATGTAAAGCACCTACCACCCGCAGTTGATTTTGATAGAAATTTGGACAGAGGATATGTATGTGTCATGGTGCAGCCTGTCATGATGTTTTTATAAACCTGTAAATCTGTATGTGGAATGTTTTTATGTTTCTTTTTTGGATGACCGAATTCTTTTTATCTGCAAAGCAAATTTACCTGCGGGTATGAAATAAAGAGATCTTGACCTTGATATCCTAACTTTTATTTACTGGTAATTGTGACTTTCTCACAATTCTGATTCTGTTTCTCAACAATTGAGAGATGTAAACTGGCAATTGTGAGAAAAAAAAAGTCATAATTGTGAGATAAAAAGTTGCAATTACCTTTTAATGTATTAATTTTTTTCTATGCTGTGGCAGAAACAAGGTTCCATACCTTCAAGTTCATTGCAGTCACAAAACTCTGGTAAGTAAATACATAGGATAATAAAAACACTTTTCTTAATTAGCACCCAAATACGAGATAACACACTTTACAAACAGCTATAGTGTATATGCTATAGTGAATTATTGTTTGCATGGATTTAGCACATTATAAGCATGGAACTTATGGAAATTCTGTGCTAAAACTATAGACAATATAGGCTATGCATTGATATATTCAGGATTTATAAATACATTTTCTGAGTGACTGCTAACTATATATTCAGATTTACATTTATATATTCAGAGTAGGGCTGGGCGATATATCGCATGAGATTGTTATGCGCATCTCGTCAGTAAAGCCGGTTCCTTGATTAGTATCCAGATGGAGCGGCATTTACAACACAGTGCCGTAGTTAACTGACAAGCTGAGCCATATCGCATTAATTATCGCGGACGTATCGCCTGCGATAATTAATGCGATATGGCTCAGCTTGTCAGTGCCACACTTATTGAATATGTCCTAATTTGCATATAGGCAGAAACACCATTCATATGTATGACAAATACATCGACCCGATCTTCATCCAATCATCCTACTGCCAATGGGTGATGGCAATGCTGCTTTTAGACTGGCCTCTAACCTGAAAACTGCCTGGCTTGGTAGTACCTGCCAGGGGTATACTATAATCCCCACTGGTATAGTCTTCAGGGTCGACTGCAAAGCTACTTTACAAACGGTGGAAGTCTGATGTGTGGCCCGCCTGGTCTGAAATACTTGCTAACTACAAAAAGAGAAGCAGTTTTGGTGTCTGGCAAAATTATTTTAAAGAGGTGTAATGTCGGGAAAGTGTGTCTATCTGGTTTTTCATCTGTCTTCTGTGTGAGAGTGAATCGTTTAGTTGGTAAGAATGACTTCTGCCTGTAATCTTGTAATCTTACCAACAATACCAATCAATTGTAAGTATACCAGCCCAAAATTTAATCTCACCACGTTACTAATGACTAAGATGGCTATTCTGACTTTCTTCTGATGTTATCTGTGGGGGAATGTCATTGGTAAGGCTTGTTCGCAAAAAAAAAAAAAAAAAATTTTTAGAAAGCAACTGGAGGCAAGATTGTGCAATCAATTCTTAAGGTCAATATAAGTCTTTTTGTGGCAAGTGACCCAGGTAAGTGTGGCAAGTGACTTCAAATTTATCGTGTTTATGCATAGGTTAACTTACTGAATGGACATGAATGTGTTAGTTATTTGGCCCCTGTTTTTTCTACTTGTGACTTTATGGTTTCTTGGCCATAAGTCAATTAGGCCTAGTGTTGAGCTCATTTGCATATTTAAAATAGATTTTTTAAAATGTTACTTTTCATGTATACTTTCACTGTGTAAAGTTTTATTGTGGTAGAAGTAAAGGAAAAAATTAAGCCTATGCGGGTGTATTTTGGGTAGCCTATATTCGATTAGTGTATAGCTCATTTGCATATTCAAATTCATTTTCAAAGAAACTTGTAATACAAAAAAATTGACTCTTCATGGGTACTTTCATTGTGTAAAGTTTCATTTTGATAGGAGTAAAGGAAAAAAATAGCCCCATTGGGGTGTATTGTTGCCTGGCCTTATTGGCACACATCTCGGATGGATGAGAATTTAACATATTTCCTCAACTAGGATTTCTTAGGACTTTTAGTATGTTGTTCTGGACACCTCATAGAAATGATCTAAGCTGCAAAAAATTATTTTACAATTAGTTCTATTTTTGGCTCCAAAATTAATTACTTTGCCTGGACTAAATGTGAAAAGATGCGCATCATCAGTTATCTTACAATAGTCAAATGCATGTTGTGTAAGATATATTTGGTTAAATAATTAATATAGTACTCACGTTGAACTCAAGTAATAGGCTATGTGATTTGATGCATTCTGCAAACTGTGTATAGTATTGAATACAATGCTCAATGCTAAACGTTTTAGAATGAAGAATGTTGCTGACTTGTAGAATTGCCTACAAAAACAGCAAACTTTGATGTGCTTGAGCTACCTCTAAATATTAATATTTTTGCCCCATTTTTTTTCTGGGGTGTTTTTAGTATAAATGGAACAAATCTAGCGGGTCAGGCTGCAGAAAAATAATAATAATTTTTTCGGACATTTAAGCGCCACCCTAGTGTCTATATTGTCTTAATGCACGGTGAGGAGAAACGTTTGAGTGGCCAAAGACTCTCCAAGGATCACAGATGGAGAATTGCAGAGATTACTTGAGTCTTGGGGGTCGGAAAGCCTAAAAAAAAATATCAAACAACCCCTACATCACCACATGTTGTTTGGAAGGGGTTTCAAGAAAAATCCTCCTCGCTCCTCCAAAAATAAACTCCAGCATATTCAGTTGTCAGACATGACTGGAACTTAAAAAGGGACCGGATTCTATGGTCAGATGAAACAAAAAAAGGACTTTTTTGGCAGAAAACCCACCAGATGTGTTTGTTGCAAACAGGGATAAAAAGTACCCCATGCCTATGGTTAAATATACTGCTGGATCTTATATGTTGTGGGCCTATTTTTTTGCTGGAGGTCCTGGACATCTTGTTCAGATACATGGTATTATGGATTCTAGCAAATACCAACAGATAAAAAATCAAAACCTGTCTGCCTCTGATAGAAATCTTATAATGGGCTGTGGTTGGATCTTCCATCAGGACAACGGTCCAAAACAAACATCAAAATCAACACAAAAATGGGTAACTGAGCACAAAATGAAGCTTCTGCCATGACCGTCCCAATCCCCTAAACTGAACACTATAGAAAATGAGTGGGCTGAACTGAAGAGAAGAAGCACCAACATGAACTTGTGAATCTGAAGGATCTGGAAAGATTCTGTATGAAGGAATGGTCTCTGATCTCTTGTCAGTTATTCTCCAAACTCATCAGGCATTATAGAAGAAAACTCAAATCTGTTATCTTGATAAAAGGAGGTTGCAAAAAGTATTTAATAACAAGGTGCCAATAATTGTGGCCAGCGTGTTTTGGAGAAAAACATTTTTTTATAATGTGATTCCCCCCCACTTTCAATTCTTTTACTTCAATGAAAGGTTAGATTTTTGCTAATTTTTTGAATGAAAGATCAAAAGGACAAACAACGCAGATTCATTTTTTACAGCCATTTTTGATCTTATTTACCAGGGGTGCCATTAATTCTGACCACCACTGTATATACTCAGATTTGTATCTATATAATCAGATGCACATTTATATATTCACAATTTACAAGTAATTATTTCCTGTTTGGCCCCCCATAACACACACATACATAAATATATACACACATATATATACACACACATACATATACATATATGTACACATATACATACACACACACACACACACACACACACACTTATATATGTATATGTATATGTATATGTATATATATATATATATATATATATATATATATATATATATATATATATATATATATATATATATATATGTATATGTATATGTATATGTATATATGTATATATAAAATCACGATTAATCGCACCCAAAATAAAAGTTTGTGTTTACGTGTGTGTACTGTGTATAATTATTTTGTATATATAAATAGACACACATACATGTATACATTTAATAAAAATGTTTTGTTAATAAATAAAATATTTATATATAATATAAATTATGTATAAATATATATAGTATATACACATGCAAATATTTCTTGAATATATACATGCATATGTGTGTATTTACATACAAAATAATTATACACAGTACACACATATATCATGTAAAATTTTTATTTTGGATTAATCGTTACCCAGCACTAATATATATGTATAAATATAAATATATATACACAACACACACACACACACACACACACACACAAATATAGATACACACATACATGCATATATACACACATACATATATACATACACATACATACATATATATACACATTACATACATATACATATACATATACATATACATACACACACACACACCCCTCACATTTCAGCAACAATTTTAGTATATCTTCTCAAGGGACAATACTATAGAAATGAAACTTGTATATATTTTAGTGAAGTCAATGTGCTGCTTGTATAGCAGTATAGATTTACTGTCCTCTGAAAATAACTCAACATACAGCCATTATTGTTAAAATAGCTGGCAACAAAAGTGAGTACACCCTAAGTGATAATAGCTATACATCGTATGTACTATTCATCATTTTCATGTTTTTGTCTGCTTGACAGGACCATTCAAATTTGTGTATCTTGTATTAGAGCAGTTCAAATTTGCTGCTTTGAGTAAAATTCTCTCATACTGACCACTGGATGTTCAATATGGCACCTCATGGTAAAGAACTCTCTAAGGATTTCAGAATTAGAGTTGTTGCTCTCCACAAAGTTGACCTAGGCTATAAGAAGATTGGTAACACCCTGAAACTGAGTTATAGTACAGGCCAGCGTCATACAGAGGTTTTCCAAGACGGGTTCCACTTGGAACAGGCCTTGCAAGGGTCAAAGAAGTTGAGTCCTCGTGCTGTGCGTCAGGTGCAGAAGCTGACTTCAAAAAACAGATGCATGAGTGCTGCCAGCATTGCTTTAGAGGCTGCAGAAGCAGAAGGTCAGCTTGTCAGTGCTCAGACCATACGCCGCACACTGCAACAAGTCAGTTTGCATGGCAGACGTGGATTCCAACATGTACTGTGACATTCTGAAGCAGAACATGATGCCCTCCCTTCAGAAACTGGGCCGAACGGCATGATAACGACCCCAAACACACCGCCAAGATAACAACTGCGTTGCTGAGGAAGCTGAAGGTGAAGGAGATGGAGTGGCCAAGTATGTCTCCTATTGGGGCGTCCTCAAGCGGAAGATGGAGAACCGCCATGTGTCTAACATCCAGCAGCTCCGTGATGTCATTATGGAGTGGAAGCGGATCCCAGCAACAACCCGTGCAGCTCTGGTGAACTCCATGCCCAGGAGGATTAAGGCAACAATGGTGCTCACACAAAGTATTGACACTTTGGACACAGTTTTGACATGTCTACACTTAGGGTGTACTCACTTTTGTTGCCAACTATTTTAACAATAATGGCTGTATGTTGAGTTATTTTCAGCGGAGAGTATATCTATACTACTAAGCAGCACATTGACTACTCTAAAATATATCCAAGTTTGATATGTAGCCTATAGTATTGTCCCTTGAGAATATACTAAAATGGTAGCTGAAATGTGAGGGGTGTATTTACTTTTGTGAGATATAGGCTACATACATACATATATATACCCTTTAATACGCCATGTAACACAGGGGCCTATCACTTCTGAATCTAAAAACAACAGAAGTTACATGTAAAGAACGAACTGAATGCAGATAAACACAGTAAAGACAAAAAGTTACACTAACCTCCACGCCCGTGTAATTTTCAAAGAAGAACAGGACCATACTCTGATACAATGAATATGCACGGTCATCCACAGTGTGATAGAGTCTGGCGGGCAGCACAGTGGCCAGCAGCCGCCAGATGCTCCAGGACAGCAGGTACGCCGGAGCGGTGCCCAGCATCACCGCCGCTGGGAGCCAGTACCGCAACGAGTATGTGTGCACGACTACAGACAGCAGCATTTTGACTGGAAACCTCAAATGACTCAAGCGAATCTAATCTCTACACAGCTGAAACTCAAACTAACTCAGTAAATGACCCTGCCCAAAATGCATTGATCTTTTAGCCAAATGCAGTCGATTTCAATTAATGATTACGAAAAAACTGTGCTAATGATTTCGATCAAGCAAGGAAAAGTTTATGCAAAATTTGACGTCTACTGGAAACTTCTTCCAGGTTTAAGCATGACATGCTTTTTTTTAATCCAAAACACTTCCTTAAGTGTGATTCTAGTCTTATAAGGCACAATTCATAAAGACATTAAGAAATAATATACAATAACTGTGCTTCTGCACTTCGCTTAAACTACACTCTGACTTTCCCTTTGCACTAACGTTACTCTTAAAAAAAATGACTAGAAGTACATGCAATTCTTTACTTGCTAAAACCTACAGAGGACATACCAATGACAGAAAACCTAAACTGATCTAAGCATGGAGAACACTTTTTACTTCTCCATTAATACCATAACAACATATAAACAAATGTAATGTCTTACAAATAAAACCAGCAACATTGCTCGCCCTCGAAAGTCACACTCGCCTTCCAGCCTCCATATTACATGACTGTTATCAGTCACATGCTTGTATCGTGCTCGCTGATTGGCTGACGAACGAGTTCCGGTGTGACGAGATTTCGTTTTCCGTGGGCGGAGCATACTTGAATATTCACGAATTTCTAGACGTTTAAGATTTCGACTCGAGAGTTTAGTTCACGCTAAATGTGTCTCGGTCTCCGCACGTTTAAACGATTATTATCATAAAGGTAACTGGGCCATTCCTGGGATTCGGTAATATTTCAACTTGCATTATTTAATTTTTTTAACTACATATAATTCATTTTCTAAATACCCTACATCATTAGGTATCAAACCTCAGGCATTAAATACCTTTTATTATTTTCTTTTTTTTTTCTGATTTAAACACGTTTTATTCTCAAGCCCTTAATGGACAAAATGGAATTGGTTTAAAAATGATTTTACACAAAATTGGCTATGAAACAAACATCTACCTACTGCTCATGTGTCCCTCGTTACAATTTTACAACTACAAATGTAACATTTATGATAATTTTCAAATTTTTACTGACGTTAAAAATAAACAAATTGTGTGTCTGTGGTCTCTTTTATTTCATTTCCTGTTTGGAATGAAATGAAAAGACAGGTCGTTTTATTCGTTTTTTTTTAAAACATAAAATGAGATTTTAGTTCTCATTTTTCGTTTGTGGTTTACAAATCGGTTTATGTGGACGGCGCTGAAACGCCCCTTTAATCTGATTGGTCAAACCGCTCCGCCTTTAGTACGGCCTTTTAATTCTGTCAGGTGCAGCACTTTAATAAAAAAATAACTTGAAACCACCACTCACTGTTAACTACGCATAATATTTGAAGCAGAAATATGTTGCTGGTCACATAATTCGTGCTGCTGTGACTTGCAAGCAACCCCATTAATGTGAGCTGACAGATTATTTTAGCATTGTATGATATAGGCCTATGTCCCATTGATAAATACAGTGCAAATAGTTCCATCTCTTTAGATGAGAGGGAAGTGGAAATAAAATCAAAAATAGGTTGAACTGTACGATGATAATATGTTCGTAACATTTACCACTCTTGACTTTTATTTAGATCAAAAGGCATGTTGGTGTGTTGTGGTGTGTGTGACACATGTATATATAATTTTGAAAATTGAATAGAATTAAAGTTTAAATTTATGAATGTAAGCATGTGGGTCAATGACGTGACGCCTACATTTTCTGTCCGATTGCATTTTTTCAGGCAAAAATGGGTTTAAATGCATAAAAAGATACTGTATATTTATAGTACCACACCCATGTATGTACTCACTTTAAATTTTCAAAAACCTTTACTTATTTGTTAGTTTTTTTGTTATTTAAAGTGTCAAAACGTCATGTGGTGCGACCGTCCGGCCATAACTTCTGTTTTGAAAACGTCTTTGAAATTACTCTGAATTTATTCAAATTTATATTCTGCACTATTTGGCATAATTTCCAAAATGTTTTGTAATCCTTTAAAAAAATTCAAAGCATTTGTATTTATATTTCCATCATAATATACAAACAAACTTTGTCCGATGATGTCCATTTTATGAAATATCATGTGGTGCGACCATCAAGGAACTACCATTTTGGGACTTTTATGTTGAAAACTATTCAAACACAGGAAGTTATATCATAAAACAATTTACCAAGGACCCATGGAAGCAGCAAGCAGGTTTGTAATTCTCTCAAATTGGAAAAAAAATAAACCTTTGTAATGGTTGGTATGTAGTTGCCACATTTGGATGTCATGTGGTATGACCTCAAAAAAAAAAGTAATATTAAAGTTATTTCTACAAATATATATTTTTATTATAAATTTCATAGTGACCTTTTTTGGCAAGCTAGCTTGTTTTGTTTAGGTGGCCAATTCTGTGCCTGTAAAATTTGACTGAAGTTGAAAATATCATGTGGTGCGACCAAATATCATGTGGTGCGACCACTGCAGACTGTTTTCCATGATAGATATATGTCCTAGATTGGCAGTTTTATGCTTTTATATTCAATTGACGGGTTATATAAAAAAAGTACTTTACTTTAGTATCATTTGGAATAGATCTGTATGCAATTTGGGATATTTTTTATATATTTCAGACAGTTTGTGTTTACTCTTTGTACAATATGAGAAAAATGCAACAAAAAAAATTCAGAGCATGTAGTTTCAGTTTAGTAATAATGCATTTATTAGTAGTGTATTTATTATTGCCTATTTATTTATTTAAAACTATTTTAATCTATTTTACCAGATGCCACTGCCAAGCGAAAAAATTCTGAACCTGCAACAAGAGCAGAGTACCTTGATAGGAGAAGAGTGAAATATTATTACAGTTTAAAATATCTGTTTTCTATGTGAATATATAACTGTAATTTATTCCTATGATCAAAGCTGAATTTTCAGCATCGTTAATCCAGTCTTCAGTGTCACATGATCCTTCAGAAATAATTCTAATATGTATCCCTAGACCACAAAACCATTTAATGGGTCAATGTCACATGGGTAAATTTTTTTGAAATTGAGATTTATACATCATATGAAAGCTGAATAAATAAGCTTTCTATTGATGTATGATTTGTTAAGATAGGACAATATTTGGCCGACACAACTGTAAATCTGGAATCTGAGGGTGCTCAAAATCGAAACATTGAGAAAATCGCCTTTAAAGTTGTCCATTTATGTTTGAGATATTGCTATCTATTTATTTTTGTGATATTCACTCACAAAAATAAATGTTAACAAATTTATGGTAGGACATTTACAAAATATAAAACATGATATTTATTTAATATCCTAATGATTTTTGGAATAGAAGAAAGATCGATAATTTTGACCCATACAATTTATTGTTGACTATTGCCACAAATACCCTGTGTGACTTGTGACTGGTTTTGTGATCCAGGGTCACTAATGATTTGCTGCTCAAGAAATATTTCTGATTATTATCAATGTTCATATTTTTGTGGAAACTGTGATACATTTTATATGTCAGGATTATTTGATGAATAGAAAGTTCAAAAGAACAGCATTTATTTGAAATAGAATATTTCGTAACATTATAGCCTGCGCCTGAATGTGACACTGAATGTCTTTGATTAATAAAAGTATTAGTTACTTAAAAAAAGCTATTGACCCCAAATGTTACCTGTATACAATACTTTTATGAAATAATTTATATCTATAAAATTATTATTTGTTAGAAAGAAATTCTAAGTCAAGTTAAATGAAATGGTGCACTTGTGTTTGTGATGTGATTTTTATATAAAAAAAAATGTTTATAAAATGTTTATGTTCAGGAATATTCTGTGAAATTTGTATAAAATCTGGTTTAAATCTATTTTTTTGTATAAAATGCTTTGTTCATTGATCTCTTTAAATAGATTTTTAACTATATAAGGTCTTCGTGTCATTTGGAGCGACCACTTATCATGTGGTGCGACCAATAAAAGCAATCACTGTATTAAATTTAAAATAAAATATCTTATTTCTGTGGCTGAAATATGAATCACTGATACAGTATGCTTTAGTAAATTATATTTTTAAAACATTTCTATCAGTTTTATGTGATTTACAGGAAAAATAAGTCTGTTAACTAGATTTAAGAAGGCAACTCAGAAATTATAGAACAAAAAATGAGATCATTATTTACAAAAACTCAAAAGAAATGCAAATACTTGGTTTCTAAACACTTTAATTACTAAGAACTTGTAAAAAAATGTTTAAGCATGTTAAGGAAATTAATTAATTTTAAGATAAATCACAGTCGCACCACATGACATTTTTTAAGGCTACGGACAATTCATCTAGATGAAAAAAACACTAAAATCACTTAAATTAAATTTTTAAATTGAATTTAGGTGTACACAGCATCCTTTAAGTTTGAACAATTGCAACAGTTATTTATTTTTTTTGTATTTTAAAATTGGCCTGTTGAAAATCCTTATACGTCATTGACCCATGTGCATTCTACTCAGTTCACATGAAAAGAAAGAAAGTGAAAAGAGAGAAGCTAGAATCAGTGAACGTTTTCCTTAATACCGACAAAAATTAGTAGGGTTTGGGATAATTATGACCGCCGCTAGCATAGCTAGCGAAAGCGGTCATATAGGGATTGTCAAAGTTTTTTTTTTTTTCCGTCATCTACTGAATTTTTCGTCAACGATACCAGGGACACCGAAACACCGGCGAACATGAAATTTGGTGGGCATGTAGCCCCACTAGACTTTTACGGAAAAATTTCGTTTGGTCCCCGGGGGCCACTCCCCCCCCAGCGCTGGGCCCCCCCAAACCCAAAAAATTCAGTTTTTCCTAAATAACTACCTGAACCGTGGCACCGAGGATGAAGACATTTTTATGGTATGTTGGTCTTAAGGGCCCACATCAACCTAGCCCATAATCACTCATTTGTGATTTGCGCCCCTCCCATAAAAAATGAAAATGCAATATTATTCTGCTTTAATCGCCCCTATCTTCAGTTGAGATGTTCAGAACTGCACCATATTTCATGTGTATGATTAACTTGACATCCTCTGGGGGTATGCTAAGTTTCGTAGAATTTCATCCATGGGGGGGTATAAAATAAATTCATTTATGTGCACATTTAGTGACTGTACACTCATCGGCCTGTAGATGGTGGTGTTGAGCGAAGGGTTGCTGGTTTAGGATGATACTGTCACTAAGGTTGCCAACTGTCCTGAATTAGGCGGGACGTCCCGTATTTTGGGCCTAATTTATTTGTCCCGTGCGTGACCTCCCGTGTCCCGTTTTTTGACAAGCTGATAAACCACTGACTGATACAACAGCAACAGCAGCAGTGCTGACCACGACACTTGAGAATAATCACCGACACCTGTCATCATCCAATCACAGCTTTTTTTAATCAATGTTTTGAGACAAATCATTTGCTGAGTCCCAATTCGCCTACTTATACTACGACCTAAAAGTATGTACTTTTTTTGTGAGGAAAAAGTACATACTTTTGAGTGTGTAGCAAAAAAGTATGCACGTTCTGGGACATACTTCGATGACGTCATGCAACGTGAACGAGAACGTGGTTGCTTAGTTACGCACACCATGACTGTTAACAAAACATTTTACATTTCATTAATTCTTATATGTCATATATAAATGTATTTACTATTCCCATCTTTTTTTCCAAAATACATTTACAATGTGTCCTACCAAATTGAGGAGTGAAGCAGGATGTCGTCGTAGATCAACCAAACGCAGGTCGTTTGTGAGGCGGCTGGTTCTGACGTTCATGTGCAATGTGTGTAACGAAAGCTAAAATATTTTAAGTTTATAGTATAACTATTGTTTAACGTATTTTATACTTATGTATAATACTCAAAAATACCCCGATGAAAATGAACCATGCTTTTACTATAGTAAAAGTGTAGTAACCATGTTTCTTTGGTTGGATTGATAAAGTTAACATTTGTACAGCCACAGTATTACTACAAATAAGTCAGTGTGGTTAAACTATGGTTAGTGTAGTAAAAGGTGTTTATTTTCATAAGGGTTTATAGTAAATCTAAGACAGAAACATCAGAAGAAATACATAAAAAAAAGACACTTGCATGACATTACTTTTTATTTCATCGGACCCTAACTTACAAGATAAACACGGTACTTTTTGGCACAACATAACCCCATTAATATTACGAGACAATAAAATATAACTTTAATAAGGGTTAAACATTTGAATTCTTACACTTAAAAACTGAGGGCGAATCTCCGCGGCTGCATCCGGCTGCCATGTTTACATCACCATAGATACCACCATCACCACAAAGCTTCTCCCTCCCGCACGCAATGGGTTGTGGGCAATATTAGCCGTTAGAGTGTGCATTGATCTGCACTTCGAATTCTAACCGGAAATAGTAGACCATCCGGGTATCTTTGGAATACTCTTTTCAACATACTACGATTTGGGACGTACTAATTCTTGTTTCGCATACTATTTAGGACGGATAGTATGCGAATTGGGACTCAGCAATTGTTTGATTTGCGAACATCCTCTGCCGTCTGGTCGCTTCCGCTTCAAGCCGGACTCGTCTCGCGCTAACGGTAATTTCCTTTCACTGTCCACGTTTTGATTTCGGCTAATCAATTTTGGTGAATGCAAACAACGTGATTATTGTTCGTGAGTCTAACATCCAGCCACGCAAGAAAACATGTAATCTACCTGAGGGAATAATATGCTCAAAAAACATTTCTGATTATTATTAATGTTTTAAAGCTTTTAGAAAGTACATAGAAAGCTTTTATAACATTATCTTAACTGTCACATTTGATTAATGTAATGCATCCTTGCTGAATAAAAGTAGCCAATTACTTTCTTTATTTTTTTTCCCAAAAAATAATCTTACTAACCCCAAACTTTTGAACTGTAAGCCTAGTGTATAATGTTAAAAAAAGCTTTCTATTTTAGATAAATGCTGTTATTTTGAACTATGGTTTGTTTGTAATGTGACTTTTTTCATGTATGACATTAAAATTATTTTTAGAATTAAATACATAAATAGGTTAAGCAATACAAATGTGTTTATGTCTGATAACCTTTTAAACACAAACTTAACTGCAGACACTGAAATGACGTACACTGTGTGATACAGTACAAATATTTTGAGTGTCCCTCAATTTCCTATAAATAACCACGATTGTCCCGCATTTTCCTTTTCTGAAGTTGGCAACCCTAACTGTCACACACACACTTGCAGGAATACAAACAAACGCAAGCATGCACACACACTGACATCCACACGCACAGACACACACACACCCATACACACACATACAAATCCACATGCGCAGACACACACACACACAAACACACACACACGCGCACACACATGTACGCACGCATACATACACGCACAGACACACACACACACAGACACACACATACACAAACACACACACATACACACACACACACACACACACACAGACAGACATGCACATACTACTACTTTTTTTAGGTATATACATAAACACGCAATACAGCCAAATTGCTCCACGTCATTTATTTTTGTGGAAAGCCAGTGCAGGCCTGAGTGGCGGTCATATTTTGTACCGCCATGCGGTACATCTAGTTAAAATCCCTTTGGTTGAAGAGCATGGTATGCCTTAATTTTATCAGTTTTATTATAAAATTAATAAAATGTTATTACATATATTAATTGGTTAATGTTTCTCTGAGGCATAATATGTTGGCTTGAGAAAGCCAGCATATTTAAAGCTGCAGTCCGTAACTTTTTTGGGTTAAAAATTATCCAAAAATATTTTTTTTTAGCAAGTACATAACCAGCCAGTGTTCAAAACTATCTGCCTTAGCTCGACTCAAAACGGTAAGCTTGTAATAATGTTTTTAATTCCGGTTGTACTGGTGGAATTCCGCAGGAAATTCGAGCATGTCTTTGCGTCATTACATCACATCTGTACACATAAAGAAGGAGTCTCGGCTAGTAGGCTATATTGCAGGTGAGGATGTTGGAGGTGGAGATTTATAGCCTTTTCTCACAGCACTTGATATAATTAAACTTATCAATTTGATGGCGGATCCAGAAAGGTTTAAGCGACAATCACCAGTATAAAATGCAAAAGACTTCGGACTTCAGAGTGGCTATAGAAAAAAAAGAGACTGCAACCGGGCCCATGCGAAAACAAGGACAAATATTCAAAGGGCTATTAATGTAGTCACGCAACGCTGATGTTGTTAAAATTACTTTCCCAAAAAATCCCATTGACTTGCATTATCTGAGCAAAGAAGGCCGTAATACTTCATGCTGTCCACTAGAGCGGGTGACAAGAAATATTTTCAGTCTACTCTTTTTCTCTTTTTGCATCAGTTTTAATGACAAATAAATGCATGAATTTCATTCATAAATAGTCCATATCTGTATGAGAACAAGCTTTACACTTCAAGCTGTACAACTAGGCCTACTTAAAACTTTCCATTCAGGCCTTTTGAACCCAATACTTTTAAAGTTTTCCACTTTAGTTTATTTTAATATAGCCTATTGTTATACACACTGGTTTATGCATTTAATGTTTGTCCATCTGGAACTTTTATTTGTCATGAGCTTCTATATTTAAAGATTTATAGGTGAAGATTTACTAGTTCAAATCATAGATAGCCTAAAACATTATGTGAATAGTCATGAGATAAAGGAGGATCTGCACGCTGCTCATTAAATCCAGGGTGATAACACATTGATTAAAATGAAGATATTTTTTTTTACAAAACGAAGTTCACTTTAAAGGAAGGCTTTGTACAAAACAAAACTTAATGAAGTGGACAAAATCATGTCCGACCCACTCCATGTCTCCTGACATATTGCTTTTAAGTTTTGAGTTTTGAGGGGTTATTTTCTCACTTTTTATAATCAACATAGATGAAATTTAAAATGAATATTATAGGCTAATATTTAAACATAAATATAAATAAATAGGCTTTGACGCTTTCTTTAACCCTCTGGCCGACTAACGCGCCGGCGCATTCTGATGGATTTTTTTCCTCATGACAACTTAAAATACTCTGTCATTTTTGGCCATAGCCTACAGATAAATGCAGAAAATTCATTATGAACTATAAATGGTCTACTTTTATTTGTATACACTCACAATAACAATAAAACCTTGTGTTTTTGTAAAATAAAGAAAATAAACTGTGTGCTTTCAGCTCTGTGTCTGCGAGAATATTTCTGAAACACGTCTAAAAAATGAATAAACTCAGTGAATTGTTATCACACAAGCATGAAACATATACGTCTAAAGAAAGCTTGAAATGTCTAGGCTACTTTTAAATAAAATAATTCAAATTTAAAACAAATATTCTCCTGCAATGTAATCTTTATGAAACTAAAGAGATGCACAGTTTCTCCTGGCTCAGTTAATTATCGTTAATGTGATCAAACACACGCAGATTGCGATACGGTAATGTGCTGAGGCCATCTATGCAAAATGGTAAGCTTTTCAAACAATTCATGCCCATCAACATCCCGCGAGTTTTTAAATTTAGAACAACTAATGACGTGAAAAAATTGTTTTTGATATAGGCCCAATTGCAATAATTCCAAAGAATGTCAAATAAATAAATAAAATGTTTAAATATATGCTGGCTTTCTCAAGCCAATAAAGAAAACTAAACCAATTTAGTAAAACTGTATTAGTTTTATAATAAAACTAATACAATTTTAAGGCATGCCGTGGTCTTCAACCAAAGGGATTTTAATTAAGGCCTATCCCAAACCCTGCTAATTTTTGTCAGTATTATGTTACATTCATTGATTCTAGCTTCTCTCTTTTCTGTCTCTTTCTTTTCATGTTAACTTATAGGCTACACGCTTACATTCATAAATGTAAAGTTTATTTATATTCAGTTTTCACAATTATTTATACATGTGTCACACACATTGATCTAAATAAAAGATGTAAGTGAATGTTACGGACATATTATCATGGTACAGTTCAGCCTATTATTGATTTTTATTTCCACTTCACTTTTATCCAAAGAGATGGAACTATTTGCACTGTATTTATCAATGGGACATAGACCTATACAATGCTAAAATAATCTGTCAGCATTTAGCTCACATTAATGGGGTTGCTTGCAAGTCACATCAGCACGAATTATGTGACCAGCAACATATTTCTGCTTCAAATATTATGCGTAGTTAACAGTGAGTGGTGGTTTCAGACATAATTTTTTAAAGTGCTGCACTCGTACTGACTCTTATTCTGCCTGACAGAATTAAAAGGCCGTACTGAAGGCGGAGCGGTTTGACCAATCAGATTAAAGGGGCGTTTCAGCACCGCCCACATGTGCGAATGAAATCATAAACCGATTTGTAAACCACAAAAGAAAAATGATAAATCGAACTAAAATCTCATTTCATGTTTAAAAAAAAGAAGAAGAATAAAACGAGCTGTCTTTTCATTTCTCGTTATTCCGTTCCAAACAGGAAATGAAATGATCAAAACGTACACGGACCTATGAGCAAGAAATGCTTTAATTTGTAATTGTCCTCCCTATTTTTTCCAAAAATATAAATGTGACAATGTTGTGAATAGTGTCACGGGGTTGAAGACTTTTTTTTTCTCTTAATTATTTTGTGCCCTTTTTTCTGGATCAACATATCTGCTTGCACAGCACAGTCGTTCTGCTGCTGATGTGCTGCCATTTCTGACATAAGATGCTTGACAGTGTTGAAGTGGACACATAAAATTACAAAATTACCAGTTGCTATGATTTTGGTAAGCATATATTCACTGAAAACATGACTATTATATATATATTATTTTTATTTTTTTTTGTATCTGAATGCATACTGAAGTGAACTGACTTTAGGAACCAGCAGAAACAGCTAATTTTCTCCATATAAGGCCATCTAGTAGCTAGAGTCATGAAATGTCATGTTATAATTTTTTTCCTACAAGAGGTCGGCAAAGAGGTCGATGTAAGATATTTTGAGCTTAAAAGGTTTATGAATGAAATTGGGAGTTATTTTGAATTTAAGTTGAAAGAATGTGAGGAATGTGCTTCAATTACTAAATTACTATTTATTTATTATTTATTGATCAAATCTAGTAAAAAAAAATATTATCAAAATGAAATAAAATAAGCTTTCTGGACAAAAAGAAAAAGAAAAAAGAAAAGTATAATTTTAGGGCTTCGGGTCATTTTGACCCGTGAGGGAAGGATGAGATATGGTTCCATACCATTGAATGGTATTTTAATACAAATGCATTTGTATTAAACGGCAAAACATTGTATTACACGGCTCAGCCGCCATGTGTTGGAGTTCACCCCGGTGAACGAGAGGGTCGCTTCCCTACGCCTTCGGGTCGGGGATAGGTCTCTCACTGTCGTTTGTGCTTACGGGCCGAACGGCAGTGCAGAGTACCCGGCCTTCTTGGAGTCTCTGGGAGGGGTGCTGGAAAGTGCTCCGACTGGGGACTCCATCGTTTTACTGGGGGACTTCAACGCCCACGTGGGCAGCGACAGTGACACCTGGAGGGGCGTGATTGGGAGGAACGGCCCCCCTGATCTGAACCCGAGTGGTGTTCTGTTATTGGACTTCTGTGCTAGTTACAGCTTGTCCATAACGAACACCATGTTCAAGCATAAGGGTGTCCATCAGTGCACATGGCACCAGGACACCCTAGGCCGGAGGTCGATGATCGACTTTGTGGTCGTTTCATCTGACCTCCGGCCGTATGTCTTGGACACTCGGGCGAAGAGAGGGGCGGAGCTGTCAACTGATCACCACCTGGTGGTGAGTTGGATCCGATGGCGGGGGAGGAAGCTGGACAGACTCGGCAGACCCAAACGTACTGTGAGGGTCTGTTGGGAACGTTTGGCCGAATCTCCTGTCAGAGGGATCTTCAACTCCCACCTCCGGCAGAGCTTCGACCAGATCCCGAGGGAGTCTGGAGATATTGAGTCCGAGTGGACCATGTTCTCCACCTCCATTGTCAACGCGGCCACTCGGAGCTGTGGCCGTAAGGTCTCCGGTGCCTGTCGAGGCGGGAATCCCCGAACCCGGTGGTGGACACCGGAAGTAAGGGATGCCGTCAAGCTGAAGAAGGAGTCCTATCGGGCCTGGCTGGCTTGTGGGACTCCTGAGGCAGCTGATGGGTACCGACGGGCCAAGCGGACTGCAGCCCGGGTGGTTGTGGAGGCAAAAACTCGGGCCTGGGAGGAGTTCGGTGAGGCCATGGAGAAGGACTATCGGTCGGCCTCGAAGAGATTCTGGCAAACCGTCCGGCGCCTCAGGAGGGGGAAGCAGTGCCCTACCAACGCTGTTTACAGTGGAGGTGGGCAGCTGTTGACCTCGACTGGGGATATCACCGGACGGTGGAAGGAATACTTCGAGGATCTCCTCAATCCCGCCGTCACGTCTTCCATTGAGGAAGCAGAGGCTGAGGGCTCGGAGGCGGACTCGTCCATCACCCAAGCTGAAGTCACCGAGGTAGTCAAGAAACTCCTCGGTGGCAAGGCACCGGGGGTGGATGAGATCCGCCCTGAGTACCTCAAGTCTCTGGATGTTGTGGGGCTGTCTTGGCTGACACGCCTCTGCAACATCGCGTGGCGGTTGGGGACAGTACCTTTGGACTGGCAGACCGGGGTGGTGGTCCCTCTTTTCAAGAAGGGGGATCGGAAGGTGTGCTCCAACTATAGGGGGATCACACTTCTCAGCCTCCCTGGGAAAGTCTATGCCAGGGTACTGGAGAGGAGAATCCGGCCGATAGTAGAACCTCGGATTCAGGAGGAACAGTGTGGTTTTCGTCCCGGTCGTGGAACACTGGACCAGCTCTATACCCTCTACAGGGTGCTGGAGGGCTCATGGGAGTTTGCCCAACCAATCTACATGTGCTTTGTGGATTTGGAGAAGGCATTCGACTGTGTCCCTCGCGGCGGCCTGTGGAGGGTGCTCCGGGAGTATGGGGTCCGGGGCCCTTTGCTAAGGGCTATTCGGTCCCTGTACGACCGGAGCAGGAGCTTGGTTCGCATTGCCGGCAGTAAGTCAGACTTGTTCCCGGTGCGTGTTGGACTCCGGCAGGGCTGCCCTTTGTCGCCGGTTCTGTTCATAATTTTTATGGACAGAATTTCTAGGCGCAGCCAGGGGCCGGAGGGGGTCGGGTTTGGGGACCACACGATTGCATCTCTGCTCTTTGCGGATGATGTTGTCGTGTTGGCCTCATCAGACCAGGACCTCCAGCATGCACTGGGACGGTTTGCAGCCGAGTGTGAAGCGGCTGGGATGAGAATCAGCACCTCCAAGTCCGAGGCCATGGTTCTCAGTCGGAAAAGGGTGGTTTGCTCGCTTCAGGTTGGTGGAGAGCTCCTGCCTCAAGTGGAGGAGTTCAAGTATCTTGGGGTCTTGTTCACGAGTGAGGGAAGGATGGAACGGGAGATTGACAGGCGGATCGGTGCAGCTTCTGCAGTAATGCGGTCCCTGTACCGGTCTGTCGTGGTAAAGAGGGAGCTGAGCCGCAAGGCGAAGCTCTCGATTTACCAGTCAATCTACGTTCCTACTCTCACCTATGGTCATGAGCTGTGGGTCATGACCGAAAGGACAAGATCCCGGATACAAGCGGCCGAAATGAGCTTTCTCCGCAGGGTGGCTGGGCGATCCCTTAGAGATAGGGTGAGAAGCTCGGTCACTCGGGAGGAGCTCAGAGTAGAGCCGCTGCTCCTCCACATCGAGAGGGGTCAGTTGAGGTGGCTCGGGCATCTTTTCCGGATGCCTCCTGGACGCCTTCCCGGGAAGGTGTTCCGGGCATGTCCCACCGGGAGGAGACCCCGGGGAAGACCTAGGACACGCTGGAGAGACTATGTCTCCCGGCTGGCCTGGGAACGCCTCGGTGTCCCCCCGGAAGAGCTGGTGGAAGTGTCTAGGGAGAGGGAAGTCTGGGCATCCCTGCTTAGACTGCTGCCCCCGCGACCCGGCCCCGGATAAGCGGTAGAAGATGGATGGATGGATGGATGCATTTGTTACAGGTCCCGGACAGACTGTTAGCAGTTTCAAAACTTAGCAGTAAATGAGAGAGAGACAAGAGTTAGTGGTTGCCTCTTTGTTGTCTTTTAATAAACATTGTACTTCAGAGTCATTAAGATACTTTGAATCACAGTATTCATGAATACGTTGAAATAAATTATACATATAGATACTTAAATACCAATAAATTTAAGTAAATAAATCAAGATAAAAACCACACACTCAGTCAGTTTAAATCTACACTAAAAACACATCTCTCTGACCTAGCATACACATAACACATTATAAATTTCTATAATTCAATGTTAGGCTGTGTAGATTTGGTCAGCCGGAACCGGGAACACTTCCCATAAATCCTGATGTACTCGTTACTTCATAAGAAGAATGGCATCTAATGTTAGTCTTTCTGCTTATTCCGAGGTTTACTTTAATCAGCTGGATCCGGGCCGTATCCAGATCAGATGGTGGACCTACATCTAGACACGACCACAATGCATGATGTAGTCAGCCGAATGGGCTGCATCTAGATCAGATGGAGGACCTGCGCCTAGACACGACCACAACGCATCACTGAAGTGTCAGCAGAGGTTGCCAACTAGACTCTCCCCTGTAAGGCCTCATCAATACAACAGTCATTGGCACTGATGCTCAACAAACCCGTCTCCATACCGGCGTGATGACTCCGATCTTCAACCAGATGGAACTGGATAATATTATGATTGTATATATACTGTATATTATAAAATGTTAATAAAACTCATGGGAAAAACATACAAGATCGATTACTGCTGAAGTTGCAATCGATTTCTTCCGCGTTGAATGAAGCAGCGATGGTGAACTTGAGGAGTTAGTTGACTCTGTCATGGTCGAGGAAGGTACACATGGCTCGATGTGTGCGGAGCCTGCCGGCACGGTCATATATAAATATGCATTTATACTCTGATACATATAACAAACACACACTGCATTGTACGAGAAAGTGATGTCCACCAAAGTGTGAGTCATTAACCCCTTAAACCCTAACCCCACCGGTGGGACGCCACCCCATGAAAAAAATTCATAATCAAATTACTAAGCAACCACTGAATGTAATAACACAAAATATCATTTTAAAGCTTAGAATCTCAGCTTTTCAATGCACCTATACATTTTATTCAACTCCAAACAGGCGCTGAGTTATTTCTTTAGAACGGATTGTACCACCGGAGGGCGCCACTAGCTATGAAAAAAATTAATTGTCATATTTTTCAAAACTACTGCATTGATCAACACAAAATAGGCATCATTTGAAAGCTTAGAGTCTAAACTTTACAATGAATGTAGCCATTATGATTATCTCCAAAGTAGTGCTGAGTTATTTGCTGATAAAATGAATTTTTTTTTTTTTTATAATTTATGAGGAAGGGGAAATTATTATGTACTGCAATGTGTCAAAAACATCATACAGCTCAGATAGTCATGTGTCATATGTCATTTGAAAGGTCTCAATGAGTAGAATACAACAAGCATAATTGTTTCAGGCTTTTGCTAAACTTGAGCAAGGTTTTTGTAAAATAAGCCCCTCAAGAGACCCATGGGTAAACCATATATGGATGCTGAATTTTAAACACATTTCCGCTTGTAACTTCATGAAACATGCTCCGATTGTGAACTCAACATAATCCAT
This sequence comes from Vimba vimba, assembly GCA_022828995.1. Classification (NCBI taxonomy): domain Eukaryota; kingdom Metazoa; phylum Chordata; class Actinopteri; order Cypriniformes; family Leuciscidae; genus Vimba; species Vimba vimba. Next base: position 9,074,902 of record CM040834.1, on the reverse strand, counting down.
CACTCATAACTAAAGATATTCCTCATGGAGTTCTAATACACAAAAAATCAACAAACGCACGTAGCCTAGCGAGGTAGCTTAGACTTGGCCTTTTTACTCGTATCTTCATGAAACATACATCGATCATGAAAAATGACACATCTTTATTTACAGCAGGAGCTCACGATTAAAAAGAGCCCAAACTCATCAATCAGATCTAAAGATATTCCTCATGGCGTTCTAACATAAAAAATACCTCAGACGCTCCTATCCTAGTATATACTCATGAAGCACTCGCGTTTGGTTTTCACTTATAACTTCACGAAGCATGCACAGATCGTAGATCGTAGAAATGCACATCATTATTTTCAGCAGACTCTCACGATTAAAAAGAGCCCAAACTCAGCAAAATCCATCACTCAGATCTAAAGATATTCCTCGTTGAGTTGTAACACACGAAGCCCCAAATGCGCACATAGACCTTTATGATAGATGTAGCACTTATGTCGCGTTCTAACTCATAACTCAATGAAGCATGCATCAATTGTGGAAAATGACACATCATTATTTACAGCAGATTGTTAAGATTAAAAAGATCCCAAACTCTATATTGTATATAAGATATTCCTTATGGCGTTCTGACACAAAAAAATACCAGAGGTGCACCTATGAAGTAGCAATAGCAGTGATGCTATATTGTTTGGATGTGACGTTTCAGCTCATAACTCAATGAAACATGCATGGATTGTGAAAAATCGAACATCTTTATTGACAACAGATTCTCACGATTACAAAGAGCCCAAATTGATTACAACATAATCCATTGCTTTGATCATGAGATATTCCTCACGAAGTGATGCATACTTGGCTAAAAAACAAGTCTCTCATCCTTCCTGGGTGCAGTGTTTTCCATTTTTCCCGGAACCGTCCGTGCTCGTTTTCAAACGTGGAATAACACAAAATATGTATCATCTTAAAGCTTAGAATCTCAGCTTTTTAAAGAATCTAACCACTTCGATCAACTCTGAACAAGTGCTTACTAGTCTCTCTAAACCGGAGTGTACCGCCCGCAGGCGCCACCTAGCTGCGGAAATATTAATTATCATATTTTTCAAAAATATTGCCTTGATTCAAACAAAATTGGTGTCATTTGAAAGCTTAGAGTCTGAACTTTACAGTGAATGTAGCCAATTTGAAAAACTCCTAAGTATTGCGGAGTTATTTGCTGATAAATATATAAAAACAATTCATAATCTATAAAATACTTTTTTTGTACTATGTACTGCAATGTGTCAAAAACATCATAAACATTCAAAAATCGTTGAAAATTGCACTTCATTTTTTACAGCATATTAATACAATTAAAATGAGCCCAAAATTAACTTTTTGGTACATTTTTTATAATTCAATTAATGAATTCAATAGTTAATTAAATTAACTATTGCTTTTATGACAAGATATTCTTCATGGTGAAACAATATAAAAAATGCCCATGAGGGGGCGTCAAGGTCTCAACAAAAAGGCTATCTTGGTTCCAAATGCTGTAACTTTTGATTACTTTATCCAATCACCACAAAATTTTATCCAGATGCAGCTCATATGTAGAGGAAAATGTAATTTTCCTCCTACCTTATTTCCTTCCTGAGTTATTCCATGTCAAATAAGAAAGATATGCATTATCATTATAAAAAGTATATATATTTTTTGTCTTTTATCAGCAGTTTCTCGGCAGTAGAATGTCCAAATGTAATGTAATTTATATTTTCAAAAAAATTGAAGTGTTCATTCAAACGATACCTACCTTTTGACTCTCCTTGCTACAGTTTTGAAGTTATGAGTCTTTAGTTTTGTGTATGTCACTCAGAAAACCCATTTTTTTTTATTGAATTCCAAATTTGTGAGGACTAAACAAAAAGTCTACCTTTGTTCCAAATGCTGTAACTTTTGAGTACTTTATGCGATCACCACACAATTTGATTCAGATGCAGCTCACATTTAGGGCTACTTCCCCAAAAAAGAATTTCCCCCCTACCGTATTTCCTTCCCAAGTTATTGCATGTCAAACAAGAGAGATATGCAAAATCATAATAAAAAATATATTTTTTTGTATTTATCAGCAGTTTCTCGGCAGGAGAATATCCAAATGTAATGTAATTTATATTTTCAAAAAATTTGAAAAGAGTTCTATCAAACGATACCTACCTTTTGACTCTCCTTGTTATAGTTTTGAAGTTATGAGTCTTTAGAGTTTTGTGTGTTACTCAGACAAAACAACTCCAAAAATGGCCTCAGTGTTTAAGGGGTTAAACGAGGAATATTTTGATAGGAGACACCGCCTACATGGGGCTACATTAACAAGTAGTTCTATTATCAGGCATGCATAACACTATACAGTATAAAAAGAAAATATACAAACAGCAATAATACACAAAATGTACTGGGGAAATGCAAGTTCATTCATTAGACAGATCTGTCAATTAATTAGTGGAGAGAATTCCATTTCTATGGGACTGCATGTCTGTTTCTTGTAGCCTGTACGGTTCTTTCATTGAGAACAATCAATGACCCAAGTGTCTTTGAAGTGTATGAGTGGAGCAAAAGGGTAATAATTCACAGTGGGGCAACAAGACATCACAGAGTCTGCTTGGGTGAGGAGTTGTGAAGATTAAGTGTAACAATGGTGTGTTTGATCGGTCCAGTCATTACAGATGTTTTAATATAACCGATCAAACAAAGTAGAAGTTTATTTTTTCATAATTTCAAGTAGTCAGAGGTATACCCTTAATTAAAGCTGCATTAAGAGCATGCATATTTATTGATCTTTATAACCAATAATATTGAGTGAATGTTTGCTGTGTAAAATCAAAATAGATAAACCATTTGTAACAATGATAACCATTGAATATCATCCAGGTATACAGTGACACATGGTCAAAGAGCATTACAGAGAACAACAGTGTATTTTGTATGTTTATTAGAAATAGACCTTTCAAGCAATGTGGAAGCAAAATGACTAAACAAAAAAACAACAACGTATACAACCATATTACAGCCGTCTACATGCCCCGCTCTCGGTAATTGAAGCTCTGAGACTGGCAAGAGCAGTTTCCAAATCCTCAGTTCTCATCCTGCTGGATCTGTCTTTGACACAGTTAACCACCAGATCCTCCTGTCAAACCTAAAGACTAAGGGCATCTCGGGGACCGCACTCCAATGGTTCAAGTCTTACTTCTGCCGTGGAGGGATGAGGTGTCTAAGACCCAACATCTAGCTACTGGGGTGCCACAGGGCTCAGTGCTTGGACCACTTCTCTTCTCCATCTACATGACATCACTAGGATCTATGATTCAGAAACACAACTCTACCTCTCATTACAGCCTCATGATCTGACGGTAGATACTCGCATCTCAGCCTGCCTGACAGACATTTCTGGCTGGATGAAGGACCACCACCTTCAACTAAACCTTGCGAAGACACAGTTGCTTGTGGTCCTGGCCAACCCAACACTACACCACAACTTCTCCATTCAGCTAGGTTCGTCATCCATAACTCCAAGGTCAGCCAGGAACCTTGGAGTTGTGATTGATGATCAATTGAACTTTATAGACCACATTGCTAGAACTACCCAGTCCTGCAGATTTGCCTAATACAACATCAGGAGGATCAGGCCCTTCCTATCAGAGCATGCTACACAACTCAACCAGAGCGGCTAAGTCCTTAGCCATTTTCAAGAAATGGCTGAAGACGCATCTTTTTCGGCAATACTTGATCCATTAATGCTAACACTTTTTCTATTCTATATCTATTATCTTTAAAAAACTAAATAATAATAATAATAATAATAATAATAATAAAAAATACAGGTACTGCGTTAGATTAAACTGGGAAGGGTCATAGCACTTGCATATTGTTGTCCTATTGTTAGTTTAACTGCTTTTATTGTTCTCATTTGTAAGTTGCTTTGGATAAAACCGTCTGCTAAATGAATAAATGTAAATGTAAAATCACATACTGTTTGTTTAATCGGTATTTCTTTTCGTTAGTAACAAACCCCCCCCCAATATAATTCTTATTCACAGTGATTTTAAATATTAAACGAAAAGATTGCACAACTACTAATTGGGTGGCGATGTGCACAATTTAAATCACCGTTATTTATATAGTGCTTTATACAATAATTTCAAAGCAGCTTTACAGTGATAACAGGAAAATTTTGTTATTCAGCTGAAGTCAGTTCAGTGTTGATTCAGTTCCATTGTAAAGATAATCAATTACTGAATAATAGTACACAATAATAGCTGCAAGCAGCGTTGACGGGCCCAAGCCCTGGCGTCATTATTAACCTTATAATTAAACTTTAAAACTATGTTGTCAGTGCACTACAAAAAACTGGTTCTATGCCTTTATTTTTTCATAAAAACTGATAGAAACAGACCCAGGGATAGGCAACACCTGGAGTGTCGCTATCCTGCAGAGTTTAGCTCCAACCCTAATTAATCACATCTGAACAAGCTAATCAATGTCAATAAAATAAAACGTCATTGCAATAAGAATATTAGTGGATGTAGCGGCAAAATATAATTACCGTAAAGAACCTTGAGCACTTGTGGTGGGAACTGCTCCTTTGTTTTAACACGCTACTCACTTTGATCTGTAGAAACGGTAAAATGATGCAATTATGTTCCTCGGTGTGGATGGACTGCCATTTGAATAACACTGCTATACGCCATCTAAACTAACATTCTTTACATGGCCAGGCGGGCAACAAAAGAGAATTGTAACATCCTTACTGACAAGTCAGACAAGTATTTGACAGTCAACTTTTACATTATCAGACAAGACACAGTCAAGTTTGTCAATTTTATTTTCAACAATGCCTTGTACAACCATGGTACATTCAGGCGAACATGTACTCTTTACTCTCAACCACCTTTACATTTATTGCAAGTATGTTATCAGCTTTTACAGTCACAGTTTTATTAAATTGCTTGTTACAAATAAACACACAGTAACATAAGAAATCTAAATAATAAGACAATAACACTGCACTACTTAAGTTGCCAAAAACACATAATACAATATAAATGTTTAATAATAGTAGCTACACAGATTACAAATAATAATAAAGTCACAGCCAATTTCTACAACTTCAGGAGTAGAAACTTCAAATTCCAGGGATCTTCATTCCAAGACATAATTTTTATATGGGAGTAGTATGAGATGGGTGACACTGTCTGAAAAGCATAAAAACATTAGTTATATAAAATATATAAGCTTGATTGATATCACTTTTTCATGTCTGATACCATTATCTTGAGCATTTAACGATACGTTTTTTCTTGTTTAATCAGTTAAGAACATCTATACCTCACCTAACTACACACTACTGCTTTATAAAAAAAAAGAGATAAACACACACCATTTGGTAAAAACTTAATTTTAAAAACTGCAGTAAAACAGTAAAAACATTTGGAGATAATTTTAAGCAAAATGGTTGAAAGCCCATAAATACAATAATTTTTTATGTGACAATCGCTTATTACTTTTGACCAACATGTGGCACTGAAACCAAATTGATCTGGCATGGTCAGTCCAGTGACAATTACACGCATACAGTTTGTTGTCAATATTTAATTATTTCCAGAGATACATCCTCAGATACAGTTTGCATACTGCGATCAAATTCGTTGATGCAGAGAACGAAAACGATTTTATTTATCAACACAAAATCCATAACTTTTCGCTGACATGGTCTGAAGATGATCTGACTCAAATTTGGTGAAAATCAGATAAACGTTCCAAAAGGAGTTAAAAAAAAGTTTAAAGAAAAGAAAAACGGCGGATAGGAAGTTTGGCCGACTACGGCAAAATTCTTTTTATATCTATGTTTAAAGATATAGCCTCATGTCCACTTTGGCATGCTCTTTTGTTTGGGAGTTATTCGAAAATGTTTTGACTAATCAACTTAAATTTTTTTGTCGCCATGGTCTGAAGACGATCTGGTTCAATTTTCATGAACATGAAACGTGGTCAAGGAGGAGTTAGAAAAAGTAGGTTTTTCAGAAAATTCTAAATGCGCATAAATATAACAAAAGGTGAAACCATTTACTGATGCTCAAGAAGGCAAGTCAATGCATATAAATACACTTTTGAACAGTATGTGTAAATTTTATTGTTTAAAGATAATTTTTTTTTTTTTTTTAGTACTGCCCTTTAAAAGATACTTAAGATAATTACAAGCTCTTAATAATGTAACAATGATTATTAATGTTGAGGGTAGGGCTGTGCAATTAATTGAATTTCGATTTCGGCTCCCAATGATCATCAAAATAGTACAATAGAGTAAAAACGATTATTTTGCCATGTTCTGTTTTGCAAGAACACTCTTATTTTGTCTTGTGTTCTGAATGACATGCGCACTTCTGCCCCTCCCGAAGCCATAAACTCTCTCAGCTTGAATGTTTAAACTGATAAGACTTAAAGAAGTGAAAAAGATCAATTTAGTTACGATGCAATACTGGTCTGATTGTGCAAGTGACAATTCCGTCATGTCCCGACTCCTAAACGCGAGAGTGTAGTTTCGACGCTTGCTTTGTCCAACCCATTTTGAGAGACACAGAAAGAGAAGCAGCAGCACCGCTGAACACTCACGCGGTTTGTGAAATTGCGTCTTTGCGAAAGGTTTAAAATGATAGATTTGATTTTATAATCTGTGTGGATTAATTTAGGCTACTCATACAATCTACTTGCTAAAGTGAATCAATGTTTGTGGGGGAATTTCAAAGCATAAAAGAGGGGGAAAAAAATAAATCCCACCCTCCCTTAATGTCCTGTGGCACACATGGATTTTGTTTAGGGTGCGTTATGGTTATGGTGATATGATAATACATCACATCGTTATCATTAATAGGCCATCCTACCTAAAATCCACTGTTCAGAAAGACTGTGGCTCCCCTCTGGTTTCTTGCCATTATACTCTCCAATACAGATCCCGGCCTGCCGCACACTCCGGCACACAGTTCCTCCACACAGCTGGATGAGTTCTGTTAGGCTGCTGCAGGGGGGCTGGGAGTGTGGGGACACAAACATGGGCAGCTGCTTCTGGAACAGGTCCTGCTGATGTTCCCCAGCAGAGAGATGCTGCTGCAATCGGCATATCTGGAAAAACAGAGAAAATATTATTCCAACCCATGTTCTTTTTCCAAATATTTTGGGTAACATGAGCCCAAACACCAGAGGTCTCAAACTAAAATTGCAGCACTTGACTGACATTTACAACAGACATTTACTCACAGGAGGGCCATTTCAACATTCAAGTACAAGAAAGTGCAATATTTCTGATAATTTACTTTTAAATGCCATTACGTACATACTTTTGTCATACTTAAAAAAAATAAAAATAAAAAATACAGCAGTTGCTGTATACATTTTATATGCATTAGATTATTTTACAGTTTTTTTTCTTTTTTAAAACTAATTGAAACCTTGCATTGAACTAGAGGGCTGCATTGGGATTGAGTCCCGCTGGGTCCCACGGGACCCAACGCAAATCTCGCGGGAGCGGGCGGTTTGGACTTTGCTGCGGGCGGGAATGGGCGGCTAAAAAAAAACACTGCGGGATCGGGAGGTAGCCTAGCAACATGATGGAGATGTCAATAATGGCGCTTTTCCACTACACAGTACCAGCTCGCCTCGGCTCGACTCGACTCGCCTTTGTTTGGTTTTCCACTGTGTAAAAGTTGTAACTGTATCTGCTTCCAAGTACTTTTTTTCGTACCACCTCCGGCGAGGTTCTGGGCGAGCTGAGGCGATACTAAAATGTGACGTGAAAACACGGCAGACTGCTGATTGTTCAGAGAGAATCATCACTATTCACTGTCATCATTGCACGCGCCAGACAGAGTATCCTGAATAAAAAACAGCAAAAACGAAAACAAAACCATCCAAAAACAGCATACACTCGATTTCCTCCATTGTCCTGTGTGTATGTGTCCAGAATACATGCCGGCCAGGGAAACGAAACAAACAACCCCATGAATCTCTTTAATAATAGCAATACAAATACGTGTTTTTTCCTGCGGGACGAGAGAAGACACAAAATCAATGCATCTCTATTATTGTGCGGGAATAAATTCTCAGAGTTTTGCGGGTGCGGGCGGGAGTGGACATACATATTGCGGGAGCGGGCGGGAGTGTAACATATACGTTGCGGGAGCGGGCGATAATGGTCAGAAATTCGGCGGGCGCGGGCGGGAGCGGGATGAAGAAAACAGTCCCGCGCAGGGCTCTACATTGAACTAACAAATGCAATACCTTAATATATTTGTACTTCATTCTATTTCTTGCCAGACACCTAAAAAAGCTTCTGCTCACACTGATCCACATTTGCTCTGATGGAGGTCACAGTTCAAACCCATAGTACAGCTTCTAAATGGGCACCACCAAATCAAGATATGTATTTGCATTTATTAAAGCTCAAAGTAAAAATAAATAAAAAAAAAATAAATAAAAAAAAATCACAGACATGTACTCCCAAAAAGGCATTTTACCTGACTGAACACTTTGGACAGCTCTGGGAAGGATAGAAGTAATTCTTGTAAAAATTGTCCAGTCATGTTTGCTTTTCCGTGTGAATTTAGCTGACTGCAAGTCAACAAGTTCCATTTGCAACACACGGGACACACTGCACATTAGCTAAAAAGGGGTCTGCAAAAAGCTGTAAAGTGTCACAGTGTGCCCTGATGTCAGCATTAGACTATTAAAACACTATTATGCACAGGGCTATGGGGCTCATGGGCTGAGGTGCACCTCCAGCAGGCAGAGTACAGTATAATGGCGGAGTGGATTTTAATCCACACTAATGGCGCGTTTCCACCGAGCGGTACGGTACGGTACGGTACGGGTCGGTACCCTTTTATTTGCGTTTCCACTGCCAAAAGTTGAGAATGGTACCAAAAAGCCGAACCGTACCGTACCACTTTTTGGGTACCCTTCCGTTGGGGTACCTAGCACAGTGGTACGGTACTAAAAGGTGGAGCTAGACTCACTGCAGGACGTTGATTGGTTGACAGAGAATCGTCACTTGCGCGTGCTACGAGGGGAATGACAACATAAGAAGCGCCATTTTTTTATATACAGTTTAATATAATATACTGTTACTGTGTCACGAAATGTAATTTTAAGTGTTTTTCAGGCGAGAATGTAGTTGTTTAAAGCTCTAATCTGTGGTTTATTTATAAAGATGATTTGTTTTTCCCCGGTTGTGAGATCCATGCGATCAGCGGGCGCTCGGCGCTCATGTTTCCCGGCTGGATGAGCCTTTCCTCGGCTAAGTTAGTTCTTCTGACGTTCGCCGATGACTCCGACGGTAGTGGTTAAACATGAGATATAATTCGTCTTGTGCAGACCTAACGGGCGATCTTTGGTCTCGTGAATATATAATTCGTTCCCTGTCAATCGTTTTGACTGAGGGCTAAGTTTAGTTTCATATTATAGGCTATTTGTATTTAACTTTACTGTTGTAATGTTAGACTAGCGCAGCATTTGGACATTTGACTGAATTGTTTGCTTTATTTCTTATTGTATAGCTTCTTGTACCTTTTACTTAAACTTTTATATTGGCTATTATTGATAAAACTGAAATTTTACAAAAAGAAATATGGTTTCTTGTCATTTTCTTATTACAAGATTATCACTGATGTTTATTGCAACATTTGTACAAATGCATATATTGCCTGTAATGTGTAATTTTTTTTATTATTTAAACGAAAAGAGGTAACGTTAGGGTTGTGTTTTAAATCGTTTTGTTATAAATAGAATAACGTATAACGTGCAGTGAATAATCAATATGCGTTGCGCATGAACCACATTTGTGTCCCTATAATGTTTAATTTATTTAAATGAAAACGAAAAGAGGCAGAGTAGTGTTTTATAACATATTTCGTTTTATTGTTGCTTAAATTTGTACATACAGAGTAACAGAGATAACCGGAGTAGCAGAGCGAGCTGAGTGACGCTTTTAAGAACGCGCTGTACCATTTGCATGTAGGAGTGAGTCGCACATGGCAAGTACAAACTTTGCGTACTTAATATTGAGAAAAGCCTAATGTCGGCGCTTGTCTTCTTGTGACAAACATGTCGAGGAGCAAGAACAAGATCTGCTGTATGTCATCCATTGTAGTTTACTATGTTCTTCTTCGCGCGAAAATTACGTCGATCGAAACACCACGCCTATCAAGTAAGGGTACTGTTGGCAGTGGAAACGCTAGCCAGATCATGGTTAACAGACCCGAACCGTACCGTACTGTACCGTACCGTACTGTACTGCTCAGTGGAAACGAGCCATAAATGCATTCTGTAATGTCTCTGCTGCTCCAGATTTACTCTGAGGTTTCAAATATGGGAAATGAAACAAGACAGATGTCTAAACTTGAAACCAAAAACAGAGTTTGGTTCTACCTGGTAACAGAAGGGTTTGTCTATGAAAACTAGGGCTGGGTAAAAAATATCGATTTCTCGATTTTAATCGATTCTCATTTTTACGAAACGATATCGATTCTTAAATCCCAAGAATCGATTAGTCATCCTGTTTTCAGTGATGAATGAATGGAACATTGTTGCGCGCATCCCATTCAATAAATCGCAATAATCTTTGTGCTTTGTTATTATTAATATGAAACAAAGTCTCAGATTTCAAATTACGTCCATGTTCTTATGAAATTCAAAAACATAAATACCGTTTTGGCGCTGTGGCGTGAGATCGCTCTGGCGCAGCTCAGCTCAAGAGAAGCAGCAGCGCGGAGCGCACACGATCTTCTCTTCCGCCTTAATAATATCCGTTACAGCGCGAGATAAACATGAATGAGCATCTGAAAGTGTGTTAAAAGGTAGAGTACAACTTATCGAAGTCCGTATCGTCACATGGAATCGCTCAATCAGTGTTTCAACCGTGGAAAGACGTTAGTAAACAATGTCATGTAACGTCACATTTACCTCAGAAAAACCATATCCAGTGACCATAAACTCGTTAGTCAGCTAGAAAAATTAACTCTAGAGAGGAGCATTTTGTTAAATATATGCACCATATTACATATTCATTATATTTTTTAATGTTCTTCAATATTTAATGCATGTTTGAATAAATCTGGAAAGTTTTTTTTATGACAGCCACCATTTAAATTTGTATATAATTTCATATAACTTTATTATTATAAAAATAAATAAGTGTATTTTAAGTGTTTGTATACAAATCAGTTATTTTTTACCTTCAATATTATAGTAGGCTAATGAAGCCTATAGGCTACAACTGACTCCCATAGTTTACAATAATAGTTAAGAGATTTGTTTTCCTTGAGAAAATTTGCAATGTATTGTACCTGATATCCAAAATAATCGATATTGAATCGAATCGAATCATAATCGAAATCGAATCGAATTGCAAGCTTGTGAATCGAAATCGAATCGAATTGTGAAATTTGTGTCAATACCCAGCCCTAATGAAAACCAATCAAATTGTGGGGAAATTATGTAATGCAGCATGACATTTTTGCCATACCTCCTTATTCTATAAAAACTGTTCTATTCTTTTAGCTGGTGGGATTCTCAATGGAATTTGTCTGAGATCCTCTGGCCTTGCTTCTTCTTGGGGGAGATTCTCTGAGAACTGCTCGAGAGATCCTCCGGCCATGATTAAAGCATTTAGAGGACGTTTGCAGAAGTCTTTTTGTCGAATATTCCTGCGCAGGAAGAAAGCTAGTTAGGTAGACTATATAGGGAATGTTGATTGGAGACAACCCAAGGAACGTCGATTGGAGATGACTCAGATAGTTAGGTTAAGGGAAAAATCTACGACAGTGTCAACATACATTTTACATTCTAGTCTATAGTGAATCTGCAGAAACTCCTTGACGGAGTTTGTTTTTGATGGTAGTGCTTTGCTCCTTTTCTGCCATTTATTAAACTGTTTTCTGTGTCACAGAATGAACAAGCGGACTAGAGGAGACCAGTGCTTCATAATTAATCTTATATGAACGCAATCAAGATTTCTGATTTTCACGGTTATGCTAGCAAGCAAAATATTGATAAATATATTGGCGTTTATGCTCATTATAGACTGTAAATGATAGATCGACACAAAGTCTTGTTAACTTGATTTGTCCTAAACTCTGCAGGCGAGGGTGATTTTTCCCACACAGCTCACACTGAACTCAGCAGACTACATGTTGCAAAACAATAACGCACCATAAACCTATTTGTCAACATGATCTTTTGTAATACATACATTTATGAAGCAGCACAAAATACTGATGTGAACTAATCACACGGTGCTTGAAAAGTCTATTGGGACTGATGTAGAATGAACGGGGTTTAAACGCAGTCTACAGTACAGGAAAGCTCTCTCAGTCTGGAAATTTAAGCATTTATTCTGCAATTTGAGCTTTACGCAAAATGTGTCTGTTTTTAAGATTTACACATTTCAATTATATGACAAATTTCCATCAAAATGAACAGAGTATATTCTTGTTTATGCGATGTCATGTTTCAGTAGTCTATTAGTCAGAAATTCGAGTCGGAGTGTGGGGCAAAACCAAAAATCAATAAAAATGCCTTTATGGGAGCAAAAATTTCCTTTTAATGAGTTCCTTTTTAAACAAGATATCACACAAACAAGAGAGCTGATTTTTATTATTGAATATTGATATTGATTGTATACAACAAATACATAAATTCAATAAAAAAGTAATTTTTTAGATTTTAGACATAATAGTCAATATTAATAGTCAATAATAGTCAATGTTTTTGCTCTATTTTGCCAACGAAAATATGGCCCTCGGCTTAAAGACACATGCTGCCCATGCCTCTAAGCCCTGCAGGGTCACACTGGTCCTGGCGGCCAAGACGCGATGGCAGTCCTGTAAGTTTTTCAGGCCAAGCTTCTCCGGTCTATGGACAAGTCAGGCCCAGACACATCCATCTTTAGAGTCCTGTGCTGCGTGACCAACCTCACCCTGCGCACCACCAAGATGACGGCCGTGCAAAGAGCAGCCTAGTGGTCCTTGATCACCACCTCTGGCTGAACTTGTTGGAGATCAAATGAGCGGACAAAACAGCTCTTCTTGATTTCCCGGTTTTCTGACAGGCCTTTTTGGCTCTGCAGTAGACAGCTTCAACGAATGCTTCACTACGGCTCAAACGTCATCACATCATTTCCTGCATCAACCAGTGCGTTAAGCGCAACCCCTTCCCAAAGTGCCAGGGCCCTCACCTCCAAGCGCCTGTTCAGTTCCAGGCAGTGTGTTTGTTGCTAGTGCTGTTATTGTCCCCTATGAGTGCTGTTGCAGCGGTTAATCCCCACCTTTAACAAAAGGGCATGTCTTCTCTTCACACTTCACACTCTTCACGCAAGGGTCAGCTCCCTGCCTCAGATCTTGACATAACAAAAGTTGTTCTCCAAGTTACACAACTGCGCCAACAGGTGGGAGTATAGAACTGAATATAACTGATGGGGTGTGGTATATATCCACCTTACTATGTTAGTTCATATTGGCCCAGATTGTACGCATTTTGGACAGAGAGTGAAGACCTTACTTCTTTGTGATCGCTATAATTTGTGCAATATTGTGTGTGTTACTGACAAGAAATTAACTTATAAATGTTAAATGATTGAATCAATATAATTATTTTGCTTAAAAGTGTATATGTTATCGTTACGTTCTAACTGCTAGATGCATGACTCATCACAGTTTCACTACCACAATAGCGTCCAGTGTGATACTAAACTTGATTATTAAAACTAATGTTGATGTCACTGTATAGTATTCTGTTTGCGCCTATCTTTATCTGTCCGTCTTTAAGACGCCATTTTAATCATCGCAGTCTTAGTAAACTGCGTCATTAGTTTTCCTCTCTGTGTCACTCAATGTATATTGATAAGAAATTTGATTTATATACAGTATGTAAAGATCTGTATAATTTAATTCAGTGATAGTGTTGCCAACCAAGTGTGCCTTCCAGCTTAAAAACAAACAAACAGAGGAATCTGCTGAAATAATGTCAAGGGGGGATTTTAAAGTGATGAACCACTGGACACTTGATAGTTGACCCTGTTAACAGGAGTTAAGGTAAATAGTTCTGAACTGAAGGAATATAGGATCACAAAAATGTAACTTCAATATGTTTTTTGTTACAGATGAACAAGTGTGATCTCAACCTGTTGAGATCTACAGTGGACACCTTTGTGGCCATTTTGCACCCTTCTGCTCTAGGGCAGAGGTATTCAATCCTGCTCCTGGAGGACCACTGTGTTTAGTTCCAACCCCAATCAAACACACCAGAATCAGCTCATCAAGCTCTTCACGATCACTTGAAAATACAAAGGCATGTGTGCTGAAGAAGGTTGGAACTAAACTCTGCAGTACAGTGGCCCTCCAGGAGCAGGATTGAAGACCTCTGCTCTAGGGGGTGCTCTATTCATGTAGTCGGCTACTTCAACCACTAGTAGGAGCTGTCTGAAGCCATCGATTAATCGACCGTGCAATAACCATAACTTCATGTAGACACTATTGTTTTTCTTAACGCAAACCAGTGAATCATGACCGCAACCAATGACGGACACAACCGATGATGACAGGAAATAGACTACATGAATTTTTTCTTATTCTATTAGAAACTATTTTGAACCGGTTGAGTGAAGATCTAAGTGATGCAAGTACAGATCTGTTATTTACTGTTGAAGACCCGTGAAATTTTATATGAGGTGGCTAATGTTGTATAATAACTAACTGCTAACTGTTAAAATTAATTTTATTAATGAGTGTGTACGTATTATTTTCCCGGTGAGTTGGCTTTAAATAAGGTTTTATATAAAAATGCAGATGTTAAGGCTATAATGTTGCATGCCAATTTACATGTTATTTTTCCTTTTAAAAACAAAATAAAACCTGTTATTTTAATGATTTTACAACACATGTAGAAGACGTAATTGTTGAAAATAATGTGCCAATTAATAAACACTTATTGACTTATATTTGTCCCTTTCTAGCAGTAACTCGGGTATTGTTTTGACGAGTCACACCGTGTCTACACCAGACACCAAATCCCTGACAGTAAACCTATGCCTCATTCTATTTATGACGTACTCCAAGCACTCGTGATAGAAGGACAAATGGATTTACAAAGGTTGCTTTGTCAACGGTCACGTCTGGTGTAGACACGGTAATCGACGAGGAGAAATCAGTAGTCGTGCAACCCCTACTTGTAGAATTGTGAAAGGGCAACTGTGCAGTCTTAGTTATGGCAGCATACTTTAAAAATAACTTCTTGAATATCTACCACTGCTGCCCTGTCCACACGGAGACGCGTTTAGCTGTACCCGTACAAAATTTGTATCGTATTGACGTTTCGTCCAGACGGATCCGGCATTTTCGGAGACTGAAACCGCTATTTTTTGAAACCGGGTCCCAAGGTGGATAAATCTGAAAACTTATTAATAAATAAGAAGCAAATATAGCAGACAATTTAATCAGGACATGGAGGAACCGGCGCGTTATAACTTGCATTGCTCATGAACTGGAGCTCGTCTCATAAATGAACCGAAACTCAGAAATATAGAAAGCTTGAAATGTCTACTTTTAAACAAAACAATTAAAAACGAAAAGAAACAGACAACTCTCTTATGTAATCTGTATGAAGTTTGCATTTCTCTCTATAGGCACGTTCACAATACTGCGAAGGTGGCGAGTCAGCATCGTCAACATCTTTAGCCGAGACTGACACAGAAAAAAATAGTTTATTAATAAACAATTAAAATGTCTCCTTGCTATATTTGACACATTAATGATGATTACTTTTGCCGGTTCTTTGTGGCAAGCTTTATGCGTCCGCTAACTATCGAATATCGTGATTCATATTTTGTACCAGGCCATTTATGGTTGTTCATATTGTTCAATAAAGTTCTTGGTAAAAAAAAAAAGTAAAAAAGAAAAGAAAAAAAGAAGCTACTGTGCCTAAATATTGTATACAGCGCGCAAGGTTTACGCGCATGCTCTAAGTCTTCTTCTCTGTTTTTAGTGTATGTCTGTGGCAGAATTACAGCGCCACATACTGGTCTGGCATGTACACTACATCGTTTTGAGTCGGTTTCAGTGGTTTCGTGTGTACGCAGATATTTCTTGAGACGACGCCGTATTTAAGGAATTTTTTTTTTAAACGGGGGGAAAAAAACATCGGATAGGGAAAGCTCTGGCTTCGTGTGGATGTGGCCTGCTACTGCAGTGGACATGTGTAATTCATCTAAAAATACATCCTTTTTGAAAAATAGATTTTGGGAATGTTCTTGTTTTGGAGAGAAAAGGACATTGAAGGGATAGTTGATGTATTTTTAGTTGTTCCACCACAGTAGTAGTGGTAGATATTAAAGAAGTAATTTTAAAGTATGCTGTCATAAATAAGACTGTACAGTTGCCCTATCACAATTGTACAAGTAGGGGTTGCACAACATTTTTCTTTTAAGATTTTTTCTTCTTTGTTTTAATTGATGCATTAAAGGGTTAAATGGAGTTTCCATATTAATGTTTTATTTAACAATGTTTTTCACAGTGTGAGCAGGTCTCTAGTGTAATGAAAGGAAAAAATAGCCTCCCAAACCTGTAAATGACAAACTCTCTCATCAGAATAAAATGGACAGAGCTTTTGCACGTTGTAAACACTGTTTAAGAAAAAGAAGGTCATTGTGTAATTTCCTTCCTCCTGCAACTTCCTTGTGACATTAAATGACTAACACAAACAGGAGCCCTCCCAAACATGTAATACGGGAAAATTATTCATCCCCTGCACCTGAGCGATGGCCATCATTTCTTTGCATTTTCTGCACTGATTTTAGGTGTGTGTGGGTGTGTGTGTGGGGGGGGGGATGATTCTGAGCTGTAGTGACATTCCAGAAACAGGAATGTCGTCTACTAGCTACCAAATAGTAGAGCCACTGGTAACATGCAGCAACAAAGTTACTAATACTGTGATCACTCAGAAGGATATACTGGATTTACTTTCACACATTTTACTCCCACCATTATTATGTCTTAAATAATAAATATTATAGATGATAATAGTATTACAAAAAATTACACAGGTCTGACATTTGATACATTGATTTGTCAAAAGTAAAAAATAAATAAAAATAAAAATAAAACTTGTTTGCTGGTGTGCATTTCTCTAGTGAAAACTGCAGTCGTAGAAAAACAGGTTCAAAGGGGTTCTATATACACTGTGTCTGACAGATACGGGATACGGCGGTAGGAAGGCAACAAGGCATGTCCTAATCCAATGCTTGTGTCATAGTCCTGTCTATTACTGATATACCTTCATCTGACCATTTTTTGAGGGCAGCATAGATGCATCATTCACTGCCAATTATATCCAGGGTTTTTAATTTAGGTTTGAAGGTAGTAAAGCATGTGTTATAGGCTATTAGGGAAATATACTTTTGCCAAAGAAGACCTTTTACTTAAAATAAATGTTGATTTAAAAGAAGCCTACTTCAGTGTAATATGTTACCACTTCATCATGCTTAATGAGAATTTCAATCATTTTAATGCGACTACCAGTTGTGACGAATAGAAGCTCAACTAGTTTCAGTGAAAATAAAAGCTCAATGGTTTATCTCTTGCAAGTGCAGAAATTAGGACAAAAGTATTATGATTTCCCTACTGTAGCATGAAATAATATACTTGTGAAATAGTCATTTTCATTTATTTTACAGTGCATTTGTTTTACAATATATGGCTATTACTGTCATAGGAATAATAATATAAAATTATAATTATTGTATTCTAATTATTTTTCCTAAAACACCAGTGTGAATATAATGTAGACTGAGACACTATATCAGCTAAAAAGAGGGTTGAGTCCCCTTTAAAGTTCAGGTACAAGTCAATGCATTTTTTCTTTGTTCAATTTGAACTTTCAAATCTGAACATGGCTTTGGATTCTCAGTGTACACTATATAATGGTAATATTCTCAAAATAAAAATCTAATTATCTTATCAAAATACCTAAAATATGTGCTTGTAAAAAGTGTTTTCTTTAGCCAGTTGAAGACACGGTGCATATGATCAGGATTTTACCACCTTCACCTCATTTTGAGCCAGGAAAAAAAAAACCTGATATTCCACAATCCTGTCCGCTCTATCCCATGAAAGTTGAGCTAAAAAATTAAATTTGCGGTTAGTGGTTTGTTTGTGTGTAAATGTAAATTTTTTAACAACTTTTTTCCATTCTGATGTAATTTTAAGAATAAATATTGTAGTAATTAAATATTCAATATCCCACCTGGATTCACCCACCTACATTTCCTGTCGGTACTGAGACTTGAACCCACAACCTTTGGGTTACAAGTCCAACTCTCTAACTATTAGGCCACAACTGCCCTAAAGAATCTTTATGGATCTATATAAGGTCGTGGCCCTCGAGGTCCACTTTCCTGCAGAGTTTAGCTCCAACCTCGATCAAATTCACTTATCTATATCTTTAAGTAATCCTGAAGACATTGATTAGATTTAGTAAAGAGAAGATCCAAGGCACTCTTCTTCAGAATTATTTAAAAAGCCTTTATTTGACTGGCTGTATCATAATAGAAAATTTAAAAGACATGGGGGAAAAAAACAACCCACGCGTAGTGGCACAAACAGCCTTACCCTGAAGAAGGCTGTTTGTGCCGCTACGCGTGGGTTGTTTTTAATGTGTACTACATTTAATTGAATTCCCGACCCCAAAGAGCACCCTGGACATTTTTTTCTTTCCACATTGATTAGATTGTTCAAGGTGTGTTTGATTAGAGTTGGAGCAAAACTCTGCTGGAAAGTGGACCTCGAGGGCCAGAGTTGAGAACCCCTGTTCTATATAGAACCTCTTCTTCTTTGAGTGTGTAATACTTTGAATACCATTAGGTCACTTGATGGAGTTTTTCGGTTCCTTGCCACTTGTTGCCTTTGGCTTGCTCAGTTGGGGATATTTTTGGGATATTTAATTTAATTTTATCAATCAATAAATTCCACTAGAAACAAACCTTGTTGTATTATTTTAATTTAATACTGTGAAGCTGCTTTGATACAATCTGTATTGTGAAAAGCGATATACAAATATACTTGACTTGACTTGACTTTGAGTGTCTACACTAGAATAGAAGCTTTGATGGTCATCATAAAGCAATGTTCTCTTGGAAGTGTAATGGAAGTGACGACAAGGACATAATATCCAAGCAGAGGAGACACCCAAGGGATTAAAAGACAAAACATCCTCTGAGCGGAATTATTTCCTCCCACAACACCTGCCTTCCCCTTCCTTCATGTCAGCTTTTCAGGCCAATATACTGTGATCATCTGAAATCAGGAAGTGCTCTTACGGACTTGCCTAATAATATTTTATTTTTATAGGTCAAATACTAATGTAGGCTGTTTGTAATTTTGAAAAACAATCTTTTACCAGTATCTGGTGGACTTTTTACGCATCTTTGAATAACTATCATAAGTTTAATACATTTTATTTTTTCAACACCAGAGCCTTACAAAAACTGATTTGAACAGATTTTAGAAGAATTTCCTCACTAAAAAGGCAAGGCCATACACATATTGCTGTTGGTAATGTTGAATAAATAAAAATGCCAGTTAAAAAAAAACAAAAAAAAAAAACTTTTAAACTGCTGTACTAACAAACATCATTTCAAGAGACACAGCTGAAACCATGAGCAACCGAACAGACAGCAAAAACACAATCAACTGCTTCTCCCTTCCAAAGAAAAGCAATGACCGCTAGAAATGCATGACCATATCAGACAATATGAAAATTAAGATTATTTTTAGCAACTGCATTAATGACAATCAGGAATCATTTTAAATTCCATGATAAGAGCTTTTACAAATATCATCTTAATGAAAGCCAAATACTTTTATAAACAAGCAGCTTTTCATCTTTCGGCATATTACCAACATATCAATTTGAGTAACAAGTTAACCTGAAAAACTGACAAACAATATCAGAATTTCTTAATTTTTTGAAGATATTTTTCAAAAACCTAAAAATGTGCTTCCAGTTTTCAATTACAAGATTCTCAGACTTTTGGATCCCACTGTATTCAAGATTTAGGACAGGAAGTGATGGTCTTAAAATGATAGTGTGAGTGACAACTGAAAGACCCTCTCTTAATCTCTCTTCAAACATTCAAGGGGACCAGTGCTTTGAAGAGGAGAATGTGGAAGGACAAAAGCAAAGCAAAAAACACATCTGGACATGTGATCGTCTGGTGTGACTTGGACACTGCTGAAGCTGCATTACTTGAATTATACAGCTGCATCCTGAGTATTTTTTTCTTTTTTCAGCAGCAGCCTCTAAGAACAACACAAATACAACCACTGCGTCCCTGTCCTCTCCTGCCGACCAGAACCATTGTCTTGGCTTTTGTTGGAGGAGCAGATACAGGCAAGAGGGAGAGCTTAAGAGCTTCAGGGTCTGGCTGGAATGCTATTTATCCTCCTCTTTCCAAGCAGTGCTCCTCAAGTAGAGGCCATGGGTCATGGGAGGAGTCTCAGTCCTTCACAGAGGATTTGGGTAATACAACAGCCTGTTAGACTGATGAGGGATGAGTACAATCAGCCTGTGAGCGAGTGACACTCTACGACTGCTTCTGTGACACTGTCTCCTCCTCCTACTCTTGATGGCATATAAATGAGTGCGAGCACAGTCCTGGAAAAGGAGAATCAACTGGATGTAGAGACTTAGAGTCTTCATTCTTCAAACATCCATAATAAGACAGGAACAAAGATATTTACTTAAACAGGTAGAAGTAGTATTACATATTTTCAGAACAAATATGCTGAACACCGGCACACTATTTCTAATTTATTGCCTTAGCGTTGGGGAAGCATTTACGACCAATTCAGATGCAACAGGAAAGAAGTCATACCAGATCCAGAACGGGCCATGCACCTACACTTTTCTGCTGCCAGAACCGCAAAACTGTGGAGGTCCTTCAAGTACCTACACCAACCAAGTGCAGCGAGATGACCTGGTTGACTACGACAGCTCAGTCCAAAGACTAGAACAACTAGAGACCATCATGGAGAACAACACACAATGGCTGCAAAAGGTACCAAGTTCCTCTTGTACATGACAGTAGAAAACAAGTACATAAATAGATGTGTTTTTTAAAAGTAATTTGCTTATATTTTAGGACACTTTTGTGGTTTCATTTCAGAGTTAGGTTTGTTTTTGTATGTGAAAGTAGTTTTCTACACTTAAATGTGAATTTCACCTGAATCCACTTACAAATGGGAGTATGGCTTGCAGTTCAACTTGTGGAAGTGAATCATTACTGATGTATAATTTGCATCTTGGCAAGCCATCACTAACACTTACTAAAAACTATTCATTTATTGTATCTCTGCTTCGCATCTCTTGAAATGCATTCACGGCAGACAAATGCAAGTGCTGATTTGTGCGTGTAAAGATTTGCTGGAAAGTTTCCGCTAGTATTCTTTGTGGTACTTGCATTGATGCAAATGTACCATGGTTCAGACCCAAATATAAATGTCAAGACAGACCTCTAGGGGAGGGAAAAGGTGTTAGAGTCAAACGCAAGCCAAGCAAACTCAAACCAAGACTTAAGCCAGAGAGCTGTATGACTTCAGTGTGCTTTCCTCACAATGAAACAATGTAATCAGTTCAATCAAGCAGCTAAAAATCAGGAAACACCAATGAATGCTTATTTTAAAAGAATGAACATTATTCCTTTCAGTGCCATCAGTGAGGCAAGGAAGAGTTAGTTCAGTTGGTATCACTTTACAATAAGGTTTCATTAATCAACATTGGTTAACTACTTTAGTTAACATGAACTAACAATGAACAAAACTTCTACAGCATTTAGTCAATGGTAATTTCAACATTTACTAATACATTTTTAAAATCCAAAGTTGTGTTTGTTAACATTATTTAATGCACTGTGAACTAACATGAACAATGAACAATTAGATTTTACTGAAGTACTAACAGCAACAAAGTTTAATAAATGCTTTAAAAACATATTGCTTATTATTAGTTTATATTAGCTAATGCATTAACTAATATTACCTAATGTGACCTTATTGTAAAGTGTTACCGTTCAGTTTGTTTCAGGATAATGTATATGAACATTGCAACCATGTTCGTATCCGCATCAAAATAATCAGTCCAAAATTGCCTGAACAAGGTGCTCTCGGCCAGATTGAAAACAATCTCTTCAGTGGTCCATGTGTGGAGAGAGAGCAATCTGACCCAATAACCTCTTCTCATTGTTTTTGATATCATTGATGACTCATATTAATGAAATCAAATTTTTTATTGCTAACGATATTTTGCTTAGTGTGCTACTAATCAAACAATATCAGTATCAATTTATCATCTATTTTTGCACTGCAGAAATGGCACAGAAGCTGCATCTAAAGCAGTATTTAAATGTATTTACACAGCAATTATAAATGCATAAATTATGCTATGATTTTATATACAATTTCATAATATTTTGAAATATGAAATGAGAAACTGAAATGAACTGATAGGCTACATAAAAGAGATATAAAATTAAAACTGCCAGTAGATGGCGGCAAGTCACTGTCTTAATGAGTCATTGATTCATTCATTCATTAAGATTGAATGGTTGATTCACTAAATTTTTTTTCTTCATCTTAGCATTTTAGAAATGTTTGCAGTGAGGATGAAACTTGTCACTCATTATTTCCATCCTGTTTGTTTGAGTCTTGGCTTGTTTCAGGAACTCGATACAGGAAAGAGAACATACAAGCAAATGCACTCAACATTGTGGAGATTGAGATTTACAACAACTGTCTTATTTTTTAATAAAACTGAAAAAAGCCCATTGTGATGATGTGGTAAAATGCTATGGACTGCATTTATATAGCATATATAAAAATGCTAGTAAAAACAGACTCCTGTGACTGATTTGTGCTGCGACTCTTGTTCGGCTCACAATTTACTAAGCAGACACGTTCAGTTTTTAATTGTAGTGTCTGTTCTCTAACTGAACTAAATGATTTCATGATTTTTAAAAAAAATAAATTGACAGTGGGGGGTGGTGCCATGGTGGGCAAGTGATGTAACTGGTGTTGCTTCTGAACACCGATAACAGTCAACACCGACTATCTTAGAAAGCCTAGTATGTATGTATGCATGTACAGTGAGGAAAATAAGTATTTGAACACCCTGCTATTTTGCAAGTTCTCCCACTTAGAAATCATGGAGGGGTCTGAAATTGTCATCGTAGGTGCATGTCCACTGTGAGAGACATAATCTAAAAAAAAAAATCCAGAAATCACAATGTATGATTTTTTAACTATTTATTTGTATGATACAGCTGCAAATAAGTATTTGAACACCTGAGAAAATCAATGTTAATATTTGGTACAGTAGCCTTTGTTTGCAATTACAGAGGTCAAACGTTTCCTGTAGTTTTTCACCAGGTTTGCACACACTGCAGGAGGGATTTTGGCCCACTCCTCCACACAGATCTTCTCTAGATCAGTCGGGTTTCTGGGCTGTCGCTGAGAAACACGGAGTTTGAGCTCCCTCCAAAGATTCTCTATTGGGTTTAGGTCTGGAGACTGGCTAGGCCACGCCAGAACCTTGATATGCTTCTTACAGAGCCACTCCTTGGTTATCCTGGCTGTGTGCTTCGGGTCATTGTCATGTTGGAAGACCCAGCCTCGACCCATCTTCAATGCTCTAACTGAGGGAAGGAGGTTGTTCCCCAAAATCTCACAATACATGGCCCCGGTCATCCTCTCCTTAATACAGTGCAGTCGCCCTGTCCCATGTGCAGAAAAACACCCCCATGCTTCACAGTAGGGATGGTGTTCTTGGGATGGTACTCATCATTCTTCTTCCTCCAAACACGTTTAGTGGAATTATGACCAAAAAGTTCTATTTTGGTTTCATCTGACCACATGACTTTCTCCCATGACTCCTCTGGATCATCCAAATGGTCATTGCCAAACTTAAGACGGGCCTTGACATGTGCTGGTTTAAGCAGGGGAACCTTCCGTGCCATGCATGATTTCAAACCATGACGTCTTAGTGTATTACCAACAGTAACCTTGGAAACGGTGGTCCCAGCTCTTTTCAGGTCATTGACCAGCTCCTCCCATGTAGTTCTGGGCTGATTTCTCACCTTTCTTAGGATCATTGAGACCCCACGAGGTGAGATCTTGCATGGAGCCCCAGTCCGAGGGAGATTGACAGTCATGTTTAGCTTCTTCCATTTTCTAATGATTGCTCCAACAGTGGACCTTTTTTCACCAAGCTGCTTGGCAATTTCCCTGTAGCCCTTTCCAGCCTTGTGGAGGTGTACAATTTTGTCTCTAGTGTTTTTGGACCGCTCTTTGGTCTTGGCCATGTTAGTAGTTGGATTCTTACTGATTGTATGGGGTGGACAGGTGTCTTTATGCAGCTAATGACCTCAAACAGGTACATCTAATTTAGGATAATAAATGGAGTGGAGGTGGACATTTTAAAGGCAGACTAACAGGTATTTGAGGGTCAGAATTCTAGCTGATAGACAGGTGTTCAAATACTTTTTTGAATTTGAATACTTTTTTTTTTTAGATTATGTCTCTCACAGTGGACATGCACCTACGATGACAATTTCAGACCCCTCCATGATTTCTAAGTGGGAGAACTTGCAAAATAGCAGGGTGTTCAAATACGTATTTTCCTCACTGTATGTATACCTAGTTCTGTCATGAAACTCTAGATGGCGCATGATGATCGGTCATCAACGCAAGCTGATGATATTTACAGCATTAACTACTTGGAACAAGGTGATTGGTTCATGTCGCATCTGCAGCCAATGAGCTTGTATGCTCAACATTTAAATGGCTGGTTACCATTCACTATAGCAGTTTGCAGCACACTTTCAGAGTTCGTCTAAAACCCTCCACGTTCCCGAGCTCCACCTGTATAGATCTGCTATGGATAACTGATATATGCTAATTGTGCAGCAGCAGTATGTCAGCGTAGCAGATCTATTCCGCCAAGACCAAATACATTAACAATGTCATATCCATTACCATTATAAAAAATATCCAGTTGTCATGATAGATATATATATATTAGTGCATGAGAACTCGTGCACATCCCTGGCTAACCCTGCTTCTAAATTGTGAAACTTTCCTTGTGGGCTTTAGAACCATGATAACCCGGGGTTAAGCCCAGTGTAAAAGAAAGCCCTTCTGATGGAGTGTCAACTCTAGTGTAGACGGGTCCATGTACCATGAAAAAAAAGAAAGAAAAAAGAATGGTTGTTGTATTTTTAAATGCTATGTTGAATACCAAAATTTATATTAAAACCATATAAACAAATTTCATGGTCAAAAAATAAAATATTGACTTAATTTCAGATTTTTTAATTACTTTTTGCATCTTTCTAAAATAAAATTAAAAATGGACAGATTAATGTTGAAAAAAAAATTCAATTTACAATTTTTTTCACAAAATTGTTTCTCCCACACTTTCGCAAAGCCATGTCTCTAAAACCACAATAAGACACGATTTTAATAATACTTGATTTTAAAACTGAAACGGGCATTGCAGAACACCTTTCCCAACATGATGAGAGGAACCTCTTGTTCCTGTTAAAAAGTCAACCCATTCTCACTCACGAGGGGTCCAATACATGTCCAAAAGAAATGCCATCACTACACTGACAGCAAATGCGCACCCACAGCGACGCGGGACATTTTTAAAGCGCAGGACATATGTGGCTTAATGTACTAAGACAGTGATATTGGAGGATCAAATTCAGCATACACCTGATTTATAAAGCATAGCCTACTATGTAGAAAAGCAGATCAGGTTGAATATGAACGCAAGATCAAGAACTAAGAATTAAAAGAATTAAAAGAACAAGATCACTAGGCTACAAACATTAATAAGCTATAACTAGTTTTAGTAAACCCTATTGCTATAGCTCTAATATATTGTCATCCTCAGCAAAACAAGGACTTTTTAAGTGAACTTGCTGTACTAATGGGGGATTTAGTGGGGATACCAGGCATGAACAAATATTGCTGTTGTGTGATTTTAAGTGCTTGTCAACCGGTTCCTTCCCTTAACAGTCTTACATTTGCTGTGGTGATGCCATATCTTAAAAAAACAAACCTGGATCCTTCCTATCTTTCTAACTTTTGTCCTATTTCTAATGTACCTTTTATCTCAAAGATCCTTGAGAGAGTTGTACTGTCTCAATTACAATCTTATTTGGCTGTAAATTCTCTTCATGAAACGTTTCAATCTGGAATCTGAAATGCATGGCTTTAGTTTTATTAGATCTGAGTGCTGCATTTGATTTGGTCGACCATGAGGTCCTGTCCTGGTCCAGGTCCACGCCTGGAGATATCTGTGGGTCTGGCATAGTCTTACAGTGGTTCCATTCTTATCTGACCAACACATGGTTCAGGGTTCGTATTGGTCATCAGTCCTCCTCTGGTATACCTCTTGATTGTGGAGTCCCACAGGGATCAATCATCGGGCCGGTATTGTTTACCCTGTACATGCTACCTTTGGCTTCCATTTTTAATAATTTTTTTTTTGTTGTTTTTAAATGTGCTTTATAAATAAATATTGTATTGTATTGTAAAGCATAGACAAGGAGATGAGCCCAGAATTTGAAAGCAACAAGCTAGCTTCATGTTTACATTTACATTTAATCATTTAGCAGACAGTTTTATTTAAAGCAACTTACAAATGAGAACAATAGAAGCAATCAAAACAACAACAATCAAACAGGGCAACAGTAGGTAAGTGCTGTGTCAAGTAATAATAATAATAATTTGTTACATTTATATAGCGCTTTTTCTGAGACCTCAAAGCGCTTTACATAGAAGGGGGGAATCTCCTCAACCACCACCAATGTGCAGCATCCACTTGGATGATGCGACGGCAGCCATATTGCGCCAGAACGCCCACCACACACCAGCTTACTGGTGGAGAGGAGACATTGATGAAGCCAATCAGTATATGAGGATGATTAGGAGGCCATGATAGACAGAGGCCAAGGGGCAAATTTGGCCAGGATGCCGGGATTACACCCCTACTCTTTTTCGAAGGACATCCTGGGATTTTTAATGACCACAGAGAGTCAGGACCTCGGTTTAACGTCTCATCCGAAGGACGGTGCTCTTTTGGCAGTATAGTGTCCTCGTCACTATACTGGGGCATTAGGACCCACACAGACCACAGGGTGAGCACCCCCTGCTGGCCTCACTAACACCTCTTCCAGCAGCAACCTGGTTTTCTCAGGAGGTCTCCCATCCAGGTACTAACCAGGCTCAGCCCTGCTTAGCTTCAGTGGGCAACCAGTCTTGGGCTACAGGGTGATATGGCTGCTGACAAGTCCCAGTTAGTCTAGCAAAGTGCAATTTTTTTTAATAAATAGAAAACAATAGAACAGAATAAGTAAGTGCTAGTATTAATAGGTCATGTGTTGATGAAAAATATGTGTCCAGTCCTTGATTAAATAATGTCTTGCGCCAATGTTGACTTTTCAGGGTATTTTTGTTTAACAATTTAGAGGTTGAGGTTGTATTTTCTGTAGTCTTATCTAAAAAGAGTTTCTGTTCTATTTGAATTTTAAATAATTCCTTCTGATTTCACCCACAGCTGGAGAACTACATCCAGGAGAACCTCAAACAAGACATGGCCCAAATTCAGAATAACGCAGTGCAAAACCACACAGTGACCATGATCAAGATTGGGACCAGCCTTCTGAGTCAAACAGCAGAGCAAACACGGAAAATCACTACTGTTGAAGCACAGGTAAGGGGTTGATACTTCTCTAAGTATTTCAGTAGGCTAGGTTTAGTGGGTTCAGTTTCAAAATCTAACAGGCTCAACGCTAAGGTTTTTTTCTACTGGCCCAGTTTGGCCAGTGGTTTACATTTTTACTTGCCCTGACAAATTTTTTTACTGGCCCTATTTTGGTTGTTTTTGACCCATGTAACTATACAATAAAAAAAGGTTGTTGCAACACCAAAAATGTAAATACTAGCGAAATTTCTAATACTTGATGACTAAGCTTAAAAACTAATAAATTGATGGTAAGTCCAGCTTCAGCTAAAGGGGAAAACAAGACACAGACAGGCTTCAGATGTTTATCCCAGGTTTTGTTGTAGACAATTACATCATCTAAATAAAAAGCGTAGCCTGTAAGTCAAGACATGGTTCATCAATCTTTGAAAGTTAAAGTGTGCATTTCTTAATCAAATCTTAAACTAGCCTGCATTACCTCTCTAGCTGCCAAAAGAAGTCAAGTTACTCCCTTCTCCCAGTTGCAGTAAATGTGCAACAGATAAGCACTTGATTGTTGATGTTGTACCCATACCTGCTCCATTATCTTGGCAAACATATTTGATGTAAAAACTGTCCCCTGGTCCCTCTGAATAATTTTCAGAATACAGAATATGGTGAAAATATATAACTGCTTGATTTGTATGGATTTTAGTTTTATCTCTTTATGAACTTTTTGAAGCGACAAAGTGGTAGTTGTGTGGACTGTCAATGGAGGGACAGAAATATTTATTTTAAAATATTTTCATTTGTGTTTTAAAGATAAACAAAATCTTACAAGTTTGGAAAGACATGAGTAAGAGTAATTTATGATTTAAATTATGAATTTTTGCTGTGGCTCCCGGGGAGTGATTGAGAGTTAGGTGCCTTGCTCAGTCATTTCCTACTGGTATTGAGATTCAAACAAGCAACATTCTGGTTATCAGTCTGACTCTCCTAACCATTAGGCCATGACTGCTCCCATGGCCACGAGTTAAATGCGTAAACAACCTGCGCGACCGTAGCAACCTGGAATAATCAGAAATGGATAGGCCTATAATAATAATAATAATAATAATAATAATAATAATAATAATAATTTATTTTGAATTAATAAAAAGCACAACATTAAGAAATTATTATATTAACATATTGCCCATTATATGTATTGTATTGTGTGCGATGGTGCATATGGTGCAAGACAGCATTGGAATGAAGTTTATCACGCAGGTTTGTTTATGCATTTAACTTGTGGCCATGAGTAATAGATGTTGGTCCTTCAACATAAAGAAGTCATGGCCACAAGAAAAATATATTGTTCCCTCAACAAAGAATCTCGAGGCCATGACTATATATCATGTGGCCGTTACCTCCACAAAAGGATCTTGTGGCCATGACTTATAACGTGACCAAGAATTAATATGACGTTCCCACAAATTAATATCTCGTGGCCATGACATATGGTCATGTTCCCATGAGTTAATATGTCGTTGCCACAACAAAACTAAGCGAACCGAACATGTACCCTCCCGGTCACTGTAGTATTAACCTTTTAAGTGCCACTCTTCAGCATAATGGTAACCACAAAACTCAAAAACATTACATAAACTATTTCTAATGTCCAACATAACTGAGCATAATTAAACACTAACATGTCTTTCCCTTTACTGAAAAACACAAAATAATAATTAATCCCTGAATTTACTCTTAATTTAGACCCTTGCAAAGGATGCTAGGAACTAAATATCCACTTCCCAGTAAGTTGTCAACAAAATGATTTATGTAGTTTCAACAAATATATTAAGTAGACTTCAGTTTTAAAAATATTTGATGGATTGAACAATAAAATTAAGTTGATGAAATGTTATGAAATGAAATGTTAATGTTATGAAACATAAAAATTATGTTATTTTAGCTCATTTTAATTAATTAAATTGAACAAGAGGCAAAAATAAATCTTTTGAGTATACATTTAAGTGCTCAATTCTTGCAGGTCCTCCAGTATGCACACATTAGAGTAGAGCACCAATTGTCAAAATGAATTGTTAATTCACAAACAATATGAATCTGTCTTTTATACACAAACAAGCAATAGCACAAACAAATACAACCGAGCAAAGATACACATTAAATACATTGTGTCTATAAGTCTATAAGGTCAGTCTAATAGCAAGAAATACTACTAGAGAAATTTAATAAAGTAAAATTTGTATAATAAAAAACTGCATTGCCTTTACTGTATGAATTGAATATGCATTGATTCTAGGGGTGTGGACGAATAGTTTTGCTGGCCGTAAATGCCATGAAATCCATGCAAACTAAAACTCAGTTATAACTAAATGCATCGGGTGACGCTGTGGAGCTTGTTAACAAGTTGATTGTATTTGATCACAGAATGTCGTCGTCGTCTGCCTCTAGGCGCAGCAAAGTTTAGAATTACTTTGATCAAAATTATCTTACTAAATGAACTTACAAAATGGAATCACTTTTGATAAAATGGGTCAACATGTCATGAAACATTGTCTGATGAAACAGAGATATCCTAAATATCGCCACCAGGACATCACATGAAATCCAAACACCAGGACAGCTGTCCATCACTGCATTCACGACTGCAGGTAAACACAGCTGTACCCCCAGTGAGCTGAGAAGATAACTTCTCTCATCTCATAGCAAAATGATCTCTAGACATATTCTTCTTTTAAAGTCCCCAGTAGTAAATCATTTTATCCCTTAAAACTCATCTTTGATCACCAAAATGACACATTTAAATGTTTTTTACTGTGAATTTTTTTTTCTTCATGCCTTAAAATAGCTTGAATGTAACTATACCCTTGCTTGATTTAGTATACGCGAATCCATTAATATGTTCATCATAACATCGTAATATACATCATATACTTGCTATACTGCTAAATCTACCTGATTTTTCTTATCAACAAAAAATAAATAAACCAGGATAACCTGGCATCTCTTAAGACCCCTGCTAGTTCACTGTAAATGATATGCCAAAGCCCCCCGGCACGTTGTCGTGATTGGTTACAAGGTGGTTTCTGACGTCAGAAGCGTTTTTGAGACTGACTTTTTTTCACTGCAGTTTTAAGGAGAAAATACTCAGCAATGGTGTTGACTTATGAATTTACACATGGTTTGTCTTAAAGCATATTAAAAACACATTAGACATATAAACAAAATAAAAATCTTGATTTTCACCACAGGGGGACACTTGCAGAGGAAAGCAATGTTATTCTCTCAAAAATATCATCAAGAACCACTAAATTATTAAGAAAATGGTTTTATAGTTAGAGGTCAGAATTCCAACATACATGTTAAAGCCAAGATATTTGTATGGGTGCTTTAAGAATACTTCATTTAATGAAACATGGAAGACCACAACAGCTGAAAAAAACTAGAAAACACCTTCAGTGGAGGGAATTTCATTCACTGACAGAAAGTGAATATGGAAATACTCATGGTTTGCAGAGTCTCATCTAAGATGCTTTCTGTTGGAAACACAATGTCTATTTTCATCTTTAGGTAATAAACCAAACAACTCGACTTGAACGTCAGCTTCTTGAGAACTCCATTTCAACCAGCAAACTGGAAAATGAAGTTCTGCAACAGATAAATGAAATCCAAAAGCTGAATGAAAAGAACAGGTAATAATATTAATATAATATTAATTGAGCTGTTTAGAAAAACTCTACACTTTGTCTCTCCAAATTCTGGAGGAAGATCTATTCAAGTCACAAACATTTTTATAGAAACTTAAATTCACATTGCTACTGACTCCAGTGTTTTTCAAAACTTGTTCTCTTGGTTCCTCTTAGTTTTCTGGAGAAACGAGTGGAGGACATGGAAGGCAAGAGAAATGCAGAGCTAGAAAACATGAAAGCGGAGAAGGAACAGCTCAAGAAGCTGGTGGAGAAGCAGACTAGCATCATAAAAGAGATGGAGCAACAACTGCTCCGCACCTCCTCCGATAACTCCGCCATGAAGCAGCAGCAACAGGAGCTGACAAATACAGTCAACAACCTAATTCACACCATCTCTGTGGGTAAGCAAGGTGGGGTTTGCATCAGTATTTCAACTGTTAATACACATGGGACCTGGGCCAAAATAAACTCCAAAAACAATATTGTGCCAGACAGTTCACCTATTATTCACCTATAATATTATGCAGCTGTTCAAATGTTTGGGGAAAGGCTAGACCACAAGTTAGATAGAGATGCAGAGAAAGATAATAATCAGAGTACGGTAAACACAATATACTTTTTCACGGTTCAACAGTTTCAGTTAAAGACCTTTAAGGCACTAGTCATAATGAATTTTGCAGAGGTTACCATTGTGGTCAAGAATAGAGCCTGTGGTTAGGTTGAGAATTGGCTATAAAACCTTAAGACTTTATATGCTGCATGTTGATTATCTGTGTACATGCAATAGTACAACCGTGGCCAAAAGTATTGCCAGTGACAAATATTGGGTTTTAGCAATGTTTGGTGCTTCAGTATTCTCTGGCCAGCCACGACCAAATATGAGCAGGCCCTCCACGTTATGGAGATGAAGAAGCTCCTCTGGTCCCTCTCCGGTCCCTCTCTGGCTCGACCACATCATGAACAAAGAGGACCAAAGGGGCATGAGCCCATAGTTGACAAGATGAACAAAGCCCAACTCCGCTGGTATGGCCACGTCATCAGAAGCGGCGACGAGACCGTGGCGAAGACAGGCTATCATCCATCACCATCTGGACGACGACAGCGCAGCCGGATGAAAAATCGGTGGCTCGATTGCCTGGCGGAGGACATGAGAGCAGTCAATATCGCCCCTGCTGATGCCCTGGATCGAGGCAAGTGGCGAAAGGCATGCGAACAAGCGGACCCTGCGCCAACGCGGGACACACGCTAGAACGAAGAAGCTGCTTCTGTATTTGCAGATTATCTTTTTCACATGTTCCTATGGTACATTGGAAAACAATAAGCATTTCATTCATTTTAAAGTCTTTCATTGGCAAAACCATTCGATATGTGCAAAGAGTCAATATATACAGTGTTGCTGGAAATCAGCTTCTGGGAAAAATCCTAATGGATGGCGAGCCATTCTTACTTTGTAAGTGCTCAGAGTTGATCACAAGTTGTGGACTTTTGCATGTCCACTTGCCTTTTGAGGATTGACCATAGGTTCTCTATGGGATTAAGATCCAGGGAGTTTTCTGGCCACAGATCCAAAATTTCCATGTATTGATCTTCATTCCATGTATTGATCAGCCACTTCATTATCACTCTTTCCTTGTGACATGGAGTACTCCATTACGCTGGAAAATGCACAGATCATCGCCAAATTGCTCCTAGATCATTCAGAGTAGTTGCTCTTACATTATTCATGGCAGTGATTTTGGGCATAATTGTGAGAGCCCCCTCCCTTGCATAAAAAGCAATCCCACGGATGGATGCTCTCAGAATGCTTCACTGTCGGCATGACACAGGACTCATGGTAGCATCTTGTGCGGTCCAATCCATGTACTTCCTTCAGAATTTCAGTCAGTTTTTGATGTTTTTCTTGGAGAGAAGTGGCTACTTTTTTCTTCTCTCGGCCGTTGTCCTGAAGTCTTTACCTTACTGTGTGTGCAGATGCTCTCACACCCACCTGCTGCCAAGATTGAGCAAGCACTGCACTGGTGGTTACATGATTCCGTAGCTGACTCCTCAGCAGCAAACTTCGTGAAGCACAAAATTTGTCACTGCCAATACCAATACAATACAGCTGTATAGTTATAGTTCTTTGCTACAGTAGCACATGCTATTGTGTGCTATTGCTAAGGTAGCTGGCAGTTAACCATAAAATATTTGAGTCAATATGATATTGATGAAATCAAATTGTAGTCAATACTTCATTATAATTGCAATTAACATGTTTGTGTAGTAAAAAAAATCTAAATTTAAAGTTCTATTAACTTAATCTTTGAGTTTGTTAACTTAAAAATTTGATGAAACCGATTACCGCACTTTTTTTTGTTCTTTCAATTTAGAACTTTTTCTAGGAATTTAGTTTTTCCCTCTTTTCCACCCCGCTTTTAAATCACTTATGAATAGAGGTGTGACGATAAGGCTGTGCCGGTAAACTTGACAACCGCATCACCGCGGTGGTCCGCCAAAACACTTTTTTTTTTTGTACGTGAATGCTGTTTTACGTGAATATTATGACACGAGTGAAGCACAAAACTTTGTTTACAAAAGAAATAATAGGTTTGCAATTTAATGTTACATTGCAGCCATGGAATCATTTGGATTCGTGCCGAATGAGAGGTATGTCACGTGAGCCCATACATTTAAGCTTTGTATTATGTTTTGCGAATTTAACAATATTCCATTGGACATAGAATATCTGGTTTCTTTTCCCAAATCTTCACTCACGTCTTGCCCATTTTCGCAGTGGATTATAAAAGTTTCTTCCTTTAGTTCACTTTTAATTTGTCTTACAGTGTTTTTTCTACTTTACCAAAGTAAAAATGTGAATATAATAGGCCTGATACCTTTTTGCTTGTTATCATGGTAAGGGCAGTGATAAACATCAAGTTTATTTGTATAGCGCATTTCACACAGCTTGGGATTTAATGCCTGGTTCAGATTACACACAGATTACAATTTTGGCACGATCCGTTTGACGTGTCGTGGGGATTCGTAAACGACAATGGGCTTCGGGATGCAAGATTCGATCGTTTCATCTCATATAGTGTGTCAGTGGACGACAACCAACGCTGCATCTGCGATGCTTCACTACATCACGATGAAAAGACTAGCATGTTTAATTTTTTTTCGGCCCTCCACGACGGGTTCCGTCAAGAGTAAGTGAGAGTGTGCGAATGAGTGTGTGTGCGTGCGCGAGTGAATGTGTGCTTACAGTATGTGTATGTGTACGTGTGAGACGGCACACAATGACTGGTTGGGAAGAAACATGTAGTCTGACATGTTTCTTGTCCACGACA